>JAHWFP010251037.1:0-11167 GCA_023313725.1 Lithobius niger
CCCCCCCCTCCCCCGATAAAATTTCTTCCCCCCAAAATTCTTCCCCTCCTCGCCGCACTAGCAAGCGCCAGAGGAGGGAACCCGAGATGGTTGGGCCTGGTGCCCAGTTACCAGACTTTAGTAAGGGTCGGGACCAAGTCCCGAAGTTCCTGGTGGTGACAGGCGAGGGCCGAGATGTTACACAACTCGGTCCATTCGCTGTTCACAAAGCTCTGAAAGGGATCTGTGGTTCTGATCCGAAGAGTGTCTCTCGGCTCCGTGCTGGGGGATACCTTGTGGAAGTTGCAGACGATGGTCAGGCAAAGAGGCTTTTAAAAGCGAGTGCACTGGGGTCGTGCCCAGTGCATGTCGAGCCGCATTGTACTTGAACAGCAGCAAGGGGGTCGTGACATGCTTTGATTTGAGGGGTCTCAGTGATGATGCCATCCTGGACGAACTCAAGTCACAGGGTGTTACGGCTGTAAGGCGTTTGACACGGAAAGGCGAGAATGGTGCCCAGCCAACTGACACCTTTTTCCTGACCTTTGATAGGCCAGTTGCACCGCAGCATATTACTGCCGGTTACCTGCGCTTGAAGGTCAGGAGTTACGTTCCGAATCCGATGCGGTGTTTCCGCTGTCTACGCTTCGGCCGTACCAGCGGCTCATGTAAAGGTAGGACTACCTGTGTTTCCTGTGCTCAGGCAGCCCATGAAGGCGCTGACTGTGCTGGCCCGAAGCAGTGCGTCAACTGCGGTGGTCAGCACCAAGCCTCTTCACTGGACTGTCGTGTTTATGTTAAGGAACGTCAAGTGCAGGAACTAAAGGTGAAGGACGGGCTTTCCTAATCGGAGGCCCGAAAGAAAGCCAAGCTATCGGCACCGGCAATGACTCGTTCTTTTGCGCAGGTGTGCAGTGCGCCAACTCCTGGCCCGGTTAGTGAGTCTGCTGATTTGGCAGATTTACGCGCTGAGCTCAGGTCTTTGACGAGGACGGTGGGCAAGCTTATGAGTTTGTTGACCCAGCAACATCCATCTCTGCAGGGTCTTTTGGGTCCTTCGGACCCGGTTGCTGCCTTGCCGTCGACATCTGCCCACCCTGCAAATGCTTCTGCTCCTGCTGCTGTTCCTGCTGCTGTAACTGTTCCTAAGCAGATTAAGGTTTCAGCTAATCCTCCGCCTGCCCGAAGTGAACCACAGAAGACGTTGAAGGAGAAGGCTGCTGCTGGTAAAGCCTCAATACCACCCGTGAGGACGTCGCCACCAGGAGAGAAGGTGAAACGGTCATTGAACGGCCAGCTTGCTGAGGGGTCCGTTGTGTCCCCTCCACATCTTGATACTACTTTGCCCATGGAGCAGGGAGAGATTTCCTGTTCCAATTCTCCGGAACTTTTTCCTCCTTCCGAGGACAACTTCGTTCTGAACCTCACTCCATCTTTTGATTCGGATGAGGATTCGGATGTTTTCGGATCGCCCAGAGGAGTTGAGGAGAATGATTCAGTCTTCAGCCTGCCCTAATGCCTGTGCATGCCATCGTTCAGTGGAACTGCCAAAGTTTTCGGACCCATGCCGAAGAGCTGCGGCTGCTTTTGTCGCATTGGCGACCTCTGTGCTGCTGTCTTCAGGAAACTTGCTTTAAGGCGTCAGATAATCCGGTTGTTCGAGGGTATTCTGTCTACCATCTGGATGCTGACCCTGTGCCACGTGCACATTGTGGTGTTGCAGTGCTGGTTCAACACACTCAGCCACATGCCAGTGTGCCTCTGCACACTAGGCTTCAGGCGGTAGCAGTTAGTTTCTTTCCACTTCGATATTACTGTCTGTTCGCTTTATTTGCCACCAGATGAGATCTTAGGGGTAGGTGACCTGGAGGATCTGGTCCGCCAGCTTCCTGCCCCTTTCCTGTTGCTGGGTGACTTTAACAGCCACCACGTCCAGTGGGGGGGACCTCATACTGACAACAAAGGGAGGATCCTTGAGGAGTGGATGCAGAGGGGGTTCGTCTGCATCCTGAACGATGGAGCCATGACTCACTGTAATCTGGCCACAGGCAATTGGTCAGCGGTGGACTTAGCCTTCTGTTCGCTAGCCATCCCAGTTCATTTCACTTGGGCTGTCACTGCCGATCTGCATGGAAGCGATCACCTCCCCATTGTGTTGTCCACAACACAAGGGGGTTCTGTGGCTTCCAGGCCAGCCCGGTGGGCGCTTAGGCGTGCTGAATGGTCAGCCTTTGCTGAGGCTGCTGTGTTTCAGCGTGCGGTTGAGGACTTTTCTGATGTGGATGAACTTTCCACTCATTTCACTGATGTGGTCCTTGCTGCTGCTCATGCTACTATCCCGCGTACGTCCACACAGCCGCGGCGGGCTCCTGTTCCGTGGTGGACGCCTGCTTGCGGGCAGGCCATTCAGGCCCGCCGGCGAGCGTTACGTGCATTCACGGTCAGCCCGACTACTGACAACTTTGTAGCGTTTAAGCGCTGTCGTGCCCGTGCCAGGTATGTCATCCGTGAGGCTAGACGTGCTTCGTGGGCAGCTTATGTTTCGTCGATTACGCGCTCCACGCCTTCTCAGCAGGTGTGGCGGAAGGTGCGCCAGATCTCGGGGAGGAGCGTGCCTTCCCCGGTTTCACAGCTGAAGGTGGCGAATACCGTGATCTCTTCTGTGCCGGATATCGCCAATTGTCTTGCGTCTGCATTTGCGCGGGTCTCGAGTGATGACCATTATGATCCTGGTTTCCTCGGGATTAAGCGTAGAGAAGAGGCTCACTCTCTTGACTTTCGCTCCGATGGGCTAGAGGAGTACAATTTACCGTTTACCTGGCAGGAATTTGTTTCAGCTTTGTCCAAGTCGCATGACTCCGCCCCGGGGCCTGATGATGTTCACTATCAACTGTTGAAACATCTGCCTCTTGCGTTCCAGCAGTTCTTGCTGGGGATGTTCAACCGTGTGTGGGCAGAGGGCTATATTCCAGCAGCGTGGAGGACAGCAGTGGTCATCCCGATTGTAAAACCGGGCAAAGACCCTACTTCTCCTTCCAGTTATCGCCCAATCGCTCTGACTAGCTGTGTCTGTAAACTTATGGAACGGATGGTCAGTGAGCGGTTGGTGTGGGTGTTGGAATCTCTGGGATTCTTATCTGCGTCCCAGTGTGGCTTTCGACGGTTTCGGTCAACTATCGATCATCTAGTTGCCCTTGAATCAGATGTGAGGGAGGCTTTTCGCCTGCGTCATAATCTGGTTCAGGTTTTCTTTGACTTGGAGAAGGCTTATGATACGACCTGGCGATATGGGATTCTCCGTAGTCTCTATGACTGTGGCTTGAGGGGACAGATGCCGCTGTTGCTTTCCGCTTTCCTCTCAGGCCGTTCTTTTCGTGTTCGTGTCGGGGCGACTCTTTCCCGCCCGTTTGTCTTGGAGAATGGTGTGCCTCAAGGAGGTGTTCTTAGTGTCATCTTGTTTGCTATAGGGATCAACCCCATTGCTCAGCAAGCTGCTGTTCCCCAGTCATTGTTTGTCGATGACTTCGGCCTGCGCTTTCGGGCAGCTCGCATGCAGACCTGCGAGCGGCAGCTACAGCTGGTGATTAACAAAGTCCAGACCTGGGCGGTCGGTAATGGTTTCCGGTTTTCTCCGGACAAGACTGTGTGCATCCACTTTTGCCGCCAACGAACACTGCACCCAGATCTTGCCTGTACTTGGGACAGGCACAAATTCCTGTTGTCCCACAGGCACGTTTCTGGGTCTGGTGTTGGATTCCAGGTTATCTTGGCTTTGCGGGCACTTAACATCTTGTGGGTCCTGTCGGACACTTCATGGGGTGTCGATCGTACTGCCTTGTTGCGCCTCTACCGGGCTCTTGTCCGCAGCAAACTTGATGCGTGTATGGTCTATGGTTCGGCTAGTGACTCGACACTCCAGATGTTGGACACTGCATCACAGTGGCCTGCGTGTGGCGACTGGGGCATTTCGAACTTCTCCAGTGGTCAGCCTCTATGCTGAGGCCTCGGAGCCACCTTTGGCCATTCGTCGGCGACAGCTTGCCATTCAGTATGCTGTGCGTTTGCGTGCTGTGCAATCCAGTCCTGCTTGGTCCATGGTTTTTGGGCCAGACTTGCGAGTCGGTAGACGCAGGGTGGGTAAGGGTGATTTCCGTGATAGGCTCCAGCAGTCCTGTCAGGAGATAGCCTTTGAAATGCCCTGCGTCTTGAGGCTTGGGAGAATGCCAGTTGCCCCTTGGCTTGTCCCAGGTGGCAGTTTCATTTTTGCTCTGGCGTCCCTCCCGAAGGGTTCCACTCTACCAGCAAGGTACTTACAGGAGTTCCGGCGGCTGAGTTCTCAGTACGCCGGTTATCAGCGCCTGTTTACTGATAGGTCGAAATCTGACGTTGGCGTGGCGTGTGCTTGTGTATGTAAGGGAGTAACGGTTGCCCATCGTCTTCCATCAGGCTATTCTGTGTTTTCTGCAGAGCTTTTGGCTCTTGGTTTGGCGGTGGAATGGATCCTTGACCTTCAGGGCACGCATTTCATTATCTTTAGTGATTCCATGAGTGCCCTGGAGTCCTTGGCGAATTACAATCCTCGGAACCCCTTGACACAACGTGTTCAAGCTTTGCTTTCCCGCTTGCCTGTCCAGCGGAAAACCGTGCTTTTCTGCTGGATCCCGGGCCATGTTGGGATAGCAGAGAATGAGCAAGCTGATTCTGCTGCGAAAGGGGCCCTTTCTGGCCCTCTCGGTAGGGATCTCAGCCTTATTCCCTCGGACGCCTTTCCAACTCTGCGTCTGAGGTTACACGCTTTTTGGCAAACCTTGTGGGACAGACAGGACGGTAATAAATTACGGGCCATTAAAGGCACTGTCGAGGAGTGGCACTCGGCGTGTCGCCGTAGTCGCCGTGAGGAGGTTGTGTTGGCCCGTTTGCGCATTGGTTACACCCGACTTAATCACTGTTTCGTTTTGCGGGGGGTTGACCCTCCTGAATGTTATTGGTGTCGACGGCCACTTACGGTCCGGCACTTACTTGTTGATTGTCGCCATCTTGATGGTGTTCGCCGTCGTTTCCATCTTCCGCATGACATTGCACGTCAGTTGAGCGATAAGTCTGTCCTCCTGTCCGGTGTTTTTTAGTTTTTGCAGGAGGTACAGATGTATGACAAGATTTAGATTAGGGGTTTGAATAACATCTCTGTAATGTGTGGTGCAGTGGCAACCCGGACCACTGCACTGTGACTGAGGTTGGCGCTAATGACCAAGTTGTCGACACGCCAGTAAGCCTCAATCCCCCTCCCCCCCCAGAAGTAGCAACCCTCCACCAGATCGACGAAAGCCGGGAAAAAAGGTAGACCTCTAGATTGATGAACCCCACTTTTCATCAGGTGAGCGGAAGTGGTATCGTAGCAACCCTCCTCCAGATCGATGAAAGCCGGAAAAAAGGTAGTCCTCCAGATTGATGAAGGACGCCATTACCCCCAGTTTTCATCAGGCGAGCGGAAGTGCATCATTACCCCCACTTTTATCAGGTGACCGGAAGTGGGTGGTATATAGCTGACTTAATATTGTATTTTACCCTTCGGCAGTGACGTCATTACCCCCACTTTTCATCACGTGACCGGAAGTGAGGTCCCCACTTTAATCACGTGACCGGAAGTGGGAGTAATGACGTCATTAAGGTAGCAAAAGGATGCAAAAAAGTAGCAAAATACACTTTTCCACCATCCTCCAGATCGACGAAAACCGAAAGTGACGTCATTACCCCCACTTTTCATCACGTGACCGGAAGTGACGTCATTACCTCAACTTTGATCACGTGACCGGAAGTGGGGGGTATATAGCTGACTCAATATCGTATTTTACCCTACTTACGTCCACCTTCTGGAACTACAGAAAGAAGGCCCAGTTCCCCTTCCGGAGAGTAGAGACCTGCTCTCCCAGAACCAAGGGAGATCGCTGCATCCCTACCCAAGCATACTTCCACTTCACGCGTGGTTACTGTGAAGAGGAGACTCGCGTCAGAGGGCTTTGAACCACAGGTGATCGAAAAAATAGTTATGTGCGCCATCAAAAATCCACAAGGGAAGTCTACGACTCAAAATGGAAGAGGTGGCATAAGTGGTGCACGAAAAGCCAAGTGGATCCATGTGACCCTGGAGCGACCGATTTGACAAATTTCCTCGTGGAACTATTCGATGAAGGCCTATCTGTTCCCACCATCAAAGAATACAGGTCTTCCATCAACTCGGTGCTCACTTTCTACGGGAAACAGGGAATTATCGAAAACATTATTTCAAGACTCCCCTGTGAATCACTAGGAAAGGCCTCACTTCTCATGCTCACCCAGAAGACACTTCCTTGTCGCCATGGGTACGGCAACCCGACAAAGCAAAATTGCTGCTTTTTCCAGGCATAAATCCTGTTTCGAAAGCACAAGGGGATGGTCCCAACTAACGTTCAGGGTTCGTACCAGTGCTTACAAACCTTATAAGTCCTTATTTATCATTTTACCATTTGTAAGGCCTTACAAGTCCTTGAAAAATTGAAAATGCATTACTTAGTCCTTACAAGTCCTTCTTTTAATTTCCGTACCAATTGAGCAAAGCCTCTGGTGGCAATTTTTTGTTTTGTATCATTTCAAATTTATTTTCTTAAAGTCAGTGGATGCTGACCCCTAACTTCTTCACACCTGCATTCATAAAGCAGTTGGCAGTTTCATTCAGAAATCTACGAAACCGTTACATGGCAGTGTGAAATTAACATTCCATATACGTTGTAATCATTTTAATAAGTGTTGTTCAGGTTAGCAAACATTAATTTGGCATTATGGCTGATTCCCATCAAAATCGGAAATCTGAATCGAATTGGAAAAGGAAGGCAAAGTGCACAATATTAATGTGCATGCTCAAACGCTTTTCGAAAACTTTTCCATTCTGAAATGCGCCAGACTGCTGGTTAGCTTTTCCGATTCCTTCCGTTTTGTAGTGCATATCGGTCAGCCAATTGACTCGCTCCTACAAAGCACGTAACACCAAGGCCACACAACCCGCTCGCTTCAAAAGAATTATTGCGGCCACCGGTGCTTTGGAACTTGACCGAAGAAGTGCGCTAATAGCGTGGTTATTTCTATTTTAAAAAGAGCAAACTGCCGTGATGATCATTAAAACACGCATTCGTGGCCGTTATACTACGCAGTAGGACTATCAGGGAACCTTTAAAATAGCCTTTAAAACTTGGAAAAACATGGAAAATTTGGGCATCTGACTACAACGCAAGGACTACGAACGACAGCATGATATGAAGGCAGAGTGATCTTACGTGACCTACCGTTTTTATTTCACATTAAAAAACTAGCACGATCGCTTTTAGCTTTCTTACTCTACCTTTGTTTATAAAGCTTATCTATTTATTAGCTGGAATAATCCAACCATTGCAGCCTAGGCAAGCAGGGTGAGGAGGGAGATGGGGAAAGAGGGGAGGGCTTGTCGGTCAGCCGGTCTGATTGGTTAAGCTCTAAATACCTTGAGCCAGTCAGCTAGTGCCCATTGGCTAATTGTTTAAGTCTTTCGACCTCGGTGGGAATGGTCGTACTTTTTGTTCAGTTTTTTGTTTTCCGTTTTCCTATTCCTTTTCCGTTCCGATTTTGGTGGGAATCGGCCATTACTGTGCGGAGGTTTTGTCCGGCCAAGATTGCCAAAGTGTTTGGCATGGAGTATAAGGTAGTTATTACGTATGTACTGAATTTGATGCTTTGTTAGAAGGCATAGTTTGGTGGGCAAGCTTGCAACAGTCTGATTTAACGCTCCTTTTTTTGTGTGCGCGATTTGTTTAGTATCTCAGCCTTGTTTCTGGTCTCTCTTAGGACAAGAAAAGTTTCATAAGTGAGACTGGGACAGAGCTAAGAGGGAACTTCTGTCGCGACTGTTTGGGAATTCTTGTGTCGTTATCTGGGATATAACTTGAAATTGGAGACAATTTTCAACATAGCCCAACCGAAAATAACTATATAAAATAAGACCTATAATTGTGTCCTTTACTAGTTGCTCAATGAGAAGCAAAATTTTTACACAAGTGGGTAACAGAACTTCTGACCGGTGTCCAGTGTACTTCACACCTGGTACTTAAAAGTCCTTACACAAGTTCTTGAAAAAGTCTTTACAAGTCGTTGAAATCCATTCAGCCGAAATGGTACGAACCATGAACGTTGGTCTACAACCCAGAGTTTAGGGCTAAAACCCAGACACCAGAAGAATGGATCAAGCTTATCACCATTCAAACCCTCAGCAACATTCTGGGAAGAGAGGCAATCGAGAGGACTCCTGCCCAGTTAGAGCCTTACAGTACTACCTAGACAGGACCTCCAAATGCATCGACAAGGAAGATGTATTCACCCCTCTATTCCTAGCTGTCAACTCGGTCACAGACCGATGACCACACCCAAACTGAAGGCGAAAAACATCGCAAAGTGGATCTGCCAGACTATTAGAAGGACCTATGAATCGACAAAGATTGTCCCGTTATCCCTAGGGAGGTTACAGCCCACTAACTGCGAGCGTTGGCAGCCTCTTGGGCCTTTGCAGTCGGTATCCCACTTCAGGACATCACGACCGCATGCACGTGGCACCACAAATCTGTGTTTATTGGCCACTATATCCGTGAAAAGGGGAGACAGCAAGACTCACCCAATTGGGTCCTGTGGCATTAGCAGGAGCTACCATGCAACAGGGACCGATACCAAAGAAGAAGAATTAAGAGGTAAGAGGTTTAAGAAGTTCTTTCTATGCTATCCCAGTCACTGGTTTGACACGCCTCCTATTGAAGGAAGTCATCTAAAAGGGAGGCGAGTATTTTTGGGAGCTGTAAAAACTACAATTTTAGACGTAAAAGTGGTTTTTACTATCCTAAAATACTCACTGGAATTTGAACCCACCCACCGACCCCGCGCAAACCAGTGTGGGGTGCGAAAAAAGTGACGATACAGGCCAACAAGAGCAAGTGGTCAATCGCTAATCGCCTGGGGCTGACGGGGGGGGGGCATAGAAATGTTTGTCATGGGCAGAAAGGAGCTCAAAGCTCACGAATAGCTAAAAGGGAGGTGAGTATTTTAAGATAGTAAAAACCGCTTTTACGTTTTAAATTGTAGTTTCAGCTGTATGTTATTATTTTATTTTATTTATAATTAAACAAAGTTTTAAAATGTTCTGGAGAATAGAAAAGATTTATCTTTTTAAACCAGGGATGATTAACATAACTTTTTTCTTTTTTTTTGTATTTCAGCTTTTTAAGTTATTTTATTTGCTTATATTTAGAAATTTAACAATTTAAAAATAAAATAAATGCATATTCTATACTGGTTTCACAAATGTTGCAAAATTCTGCAAATTATTTTTCGAAATGAAGCAGTAGGCTAATCAATGAGAAATCCTTAAATTAGTAAAATGTTTTAATTGAATAACCTAATTAGTGATTTATTTGATTTTTTAATAAATTTAGAACATTGTCAAAGCAGTAGAGTGCTGTAACCTATAGGCACTTGTACTGTACTCTTAATAGTGTAAGACTTCCAAGTGTTTAATGTAAGAAACTAATGTAAAACAAAACGAAAATTAACACCATCTGCAACTTATACGGAGAAAATATAAACGACTTTATTTCATAATTTTTGTGTGAATTACCTGGTATCTGGCACCGGCCCGGATCCGGAACTAGCATCAAATTATCCGGAACTGATCCGGATCCGGTAAAATGCTATCCGGTCGATCCCTACTTGAAGGCTTCAGCTCCCCCAAACCTTATTCGGCTTGACACCGCCAATGTATGCTCATCTAAGAACGCAGCATACCTCGTGCCATGTGATGGATGCAAAGCTACCTATGTGGGAGAGATACAGCCGCCTCACCTGAACTTTTGACCACATCTCCAAAACCAATACCAATGATGACACTAATGGGATCGCGCTGCACCATTCTCGGTCTGAGCACCGGATTGGCGGGAGCAATACTTGCACCCTCATCCACTCCAGATCCCTATGTGACTTGCATCTCCAGGCACTGCAGCCTATCTCCACTGAAATCTTTAAACAAAATAATAAAAAAATCTCATTAATATATAGCCTCTTTCGAATGCATGCACGTCACAGCTGAATGTGACGAGCGCCCAACAACAATTGCTTAACATTGCCTGAAGAAGACAAACGTTTTATGTCCTCTTTAATAACAATGAGGGAGGTTGTCGAAAATTTGGTTTATAGCAGTTGAACTTTTGATTCACAGGAAATTACATTATTGAACGTAAGAATTTGACCATATTTTTTTTTTTTCCTTTTTTATTTAATTAGTAGTTGACAGGAAATAAAAAAGATGACCACGTCATGCTTATCTCACCCCCCCCCCCCTTCTTTCTTCACTTTAGCGAGCTGACAACCTCAGCAAGTTGTACGATATATCAGATGATCCTGATCGGAGGGCATTCCTGGACCGGTTAGTGCAATTCAACGAAGAACGTGGAACTGCCATTACCCAATGCCCGACCATCAGCAAACAACCATTGGACCTGTACAAGTTGTATTTGGTTGTCAAAGATCGAGGCGGATTTGTGGAGGCAAGTATCATTTTCTTACACAGCTTGTCGAAATACTAAGGCTGTACCGAACAAGAATTTTTAGGCCGTACCGAACGAGAACTTTTCAGCCGAACCGAACCAAACCGAACAACCTTAAATGAGCCGAACACTGAACACTTCCGAACCGAACAAAAATGTACCAATCCAATCTATCTTAAACTAAAATATAAAAGAATTCAATTCACAAAGATTGATCAAAGCACAAGTTTCTTAACAAATGTAGGTATTTTCACATGGACTTGTAAGAGCATAGATGTGGAAACTCTGTTTAAACATAAAAAAATCTTCACCTCTTATACATTTTCCCTTTAATAACAGCAAAAACCGGCAAGCGGTGACTACTGTGGCTTCCAAAAGACATCAGAAAGAAGAAAACACTTTACCACAATACCGTGGAAATAAAAGTCCACTTGAATTTTCGGTGAATACAACGTTTACCATCCTCAGAAGAGCACATTAACAAAAAGTACTACGAACTACATTTCGAAGCTGTTCGAAAGCGTGTCCACAGGCAACCGGTTAACTGGAACGGCTCCACCACTGATCTGTATTTTACACATCTAGACCTAACTCGACGC
>JAHWFP010251039.1:0-15280 GCA_023313725.1 Lithobius niger
GGCGATAAATAATGACTGGTCCCTTACACCATTGGATACACTGAAAATTTGACTTTTTACACAGTTGACTTTTTAAAGCATTTTCCAGCCGTTCACATTGTTCCCATTTTCAAAAAGATGATTAGTTCTCGCCAATCACAGATTGAATTTGTCTACAGAATATGCTCAAGGAAGATACATGTTCGCACAGAAAAAAAAAGTCGTAACGACGAATTATAAACAAAAACAATTTTTTTTCTAGTTTGGCTTAGCAATTAATCAGTAACGCTGCGCAGCTTATATCTCTGCGGGCCTTGGGTAGAAACATCTAATTCAAGTGTCGGATACAAGGGCGAGCTTCAGTCAAGGAAGGAAACAGCTCCGCACTTAACTGTGTTTCCGGCTTAGGTTTGCTCGCGCGACCAGAGTTTCGAGTTTGGTTTCGGATTTCAAGACGAATTTCAGGCATCTGGCAACAGGTGTCGCATCCGTACAGTATGGGGTTTTTGATCATAGGCCAGCGCAAACTAAATCTAAAGGAGTTGAAAACTCATCATTTTCATAGACTCATGTCATCACCTATTGCTAAAAGACAGGAAGCTGCACTCATGTGAACCAAGCATTTGAAGGTTATTCCTTAGATGGTAATCATCATACCACGCAGCAACCAAGTTGTTTGTACTTTATGAGTGTAAGGTAGAATTTATCTCATCCGTAAATTTGTGGTTTAAATTTGTGGCTTTTAGTCTAAAGTTGTCATCTGGATGTTTATCGATAAGTTCCAACATCGGCTACAATGCAGAACTAGTAGTTCTGTAAACATAAAATCGCCCAACCCCTTGAGAAGACGATTTAATGTATTTTAATTTAATTTAATTTGATTTATTTTCGTTTGGTTCTAGCCACAAGCACACATCGAAATCCTCTAGATTTCAATTAAAATTTTTTTTTACGGTTTTGGCTGTTTTTACCACGTCCTAGCAAGTTCGACCTTGTTAAGATGGGCATTTTACTAGCAACTTGACTCCTGGCTTTCTAGTATAATTTTAATTTGTTTTTACTTGTTACTCTTGATGATGGCTGTGAAATGGGCCGAAACGTTCAGATTTAATGTACATTTGTGCACTTTCCGGCTTTTACTTTGTCACATTCTACAAGTGCTTTTTCAGTTTAATTAGGAACAAGTTTGATTTAATTTTTTTTATCAACAACTGACGCAAATTGCATTTGGACGTCATTTTCTGCCGCCATTTTTTATTTTAATCAATTTGTAGAAAACCAAGTACTACGCTACTTTAAAAAATGTAATCATCAAACTCTATTCAAATTGCTTCTTGTCTTTGGCTATTACGGACGTTAATCGTTTTTAGATACTATTTTGAGCCGCCATTATGAATTTTCACAAAACTAGAAAAGGACCTATCTTGATTAATATGTTGTTGCTAGGGGAAACCCGTGATACATGTAACCAGTTTGTGAATCTGATAAAGTTACAAGCCCCAAACTTTTTTTTTTCAGATTCCATTTCGGCCCACCATCTTGAATTTTCACAAACATGAAACGAATATGGTATTCTGAAAATTTGTAACCAGTATGTGTTAAATCTGATGCAATATTTAGAAAATATAAACCCCAAAATTCATTTTCTGGAAGCCATTTGGTCAGCCATTTTGAGTTTTTAGTAACAGGTATAAAATCAAGTCCATACGTCGTTCAGCCTTATTTAAAAAAATATTCCTAACAAATTTCATTCGAATCGCTCTAAGCGTTTTGCTATAACTCCTATAAACTGCTTTTAGGACGTCTTTGAGCTGCCATTTTGAATTTTTCATGAATTTTTTTTGATATTCCAACTCAATCTGTGATCAATCTGATGAAGGATTTAGAATTAACTAAATAAAAAACGGCTTCGCGATTTAAAAAAAAAAAACAGAGCTCGTAGCCCCATACTCACAGCTGTGAAGGTGAACGAATAAACCCGGATAATAGTTCATTCGAAGGCAACGAACTATAATTTGAACTCCAATTCCAGGGAACAAAGACCGTTTTTACTCAGTGGTTATGTCAGAAAGTGAACGCAGTTTGTGTTTGAAATGTTTAATGTTTGTGTGCGTGTGTGTGTTTGTGTGCGCTTAATTTGTGTATGATACAGGCTTTTTTTTAAATTTGTCTGTGTTTGTTGTTTTAGGTTTTAAGCGTGTTTCGTGTGAGTGGTTAAATGTGTATTTTGTGTGTATTTATAATTTGTGAAACCAGCAGACTCCTAGTTAAGATAGTTTTTGCCTCTGTTTGTGTTTGATGGTTTCTGTTTTAGTTCTAGTTCGTGTGAGTAATTACGTGTTTTCACTATGTGTATGTATTTTTAATCTTCAATTTTGTAGGCGTTTTGCTGTTTGTGGCGTCTGTTTTGTATGTATTTGTCGGTTTAGGTTTTCGCTCTTTTATGTGCATGTATATGTTGCATTTTGTGTGTGTATTTGTTTGTGTGAAATATCCAACCGTTTTGTTTGATTAGTGATGCACATGTATACGTGTGTCACAATTCTTGTTTTAATTGGAGTTAAAGTTATAGTTCGTTGGTTTGAATGAACTCTAATACATTTTTATTCGTGTACGTACCTTCAGAGCCGTGAGTATGGGGATACGAGCTCTAATGCTTTTTTTTGTAAACCGCGAAGCCGTTTTTTGTTCAGTTAATTTGTTGGCCTTTTTCGCTTCCTTTTTATTGTAACTGCTATACGGTCTGGTCTATCACGTGTATGGTATTTCCACTGTCCACCCAATTTTGTTTGCGACAAAACGAAACATTAGAAATGCGTATTTATGCTGAGGTTCCGCCCAAGCTTTGTGCCATGTTTATTATTTGAAGGCAACACACTAGCGTGTGTCTAGATTCAGCATATGTCATACCGATGGATAGTTGATCCTGCATTGTTGCAGGCAGATGCAGTATCGATGCAAACAATCACTAAAACAATTCGACTGGCTTCCCGAAGCCCGCATATAGAAGAAGTAACAGGTCATTCAGTTATGTCGGCAGCCCAATTCTGAGGGTGTGAGGCCTTATAATCAACGACTTCGCTACCTATGATCTAAAATTTGAAGATTTAAGAAGAATCCAAGACCATTTTATTTTGTTTCTTCACAACGAGTTAACCTTTCTCTGGCTGACAATGTTAACTCAAACAAGATACAACGACAATGTTACTTTCCCCCGTGCCCAAGCATGGTTTGCATATATTATACGAATGAGCTCTAATCTTGATCTCGTTTCTTTGTTTCACCATTGTTACATGTAACAGCATTGTAACATTTGATATTGTTCACCGCGCCTCAAATTCCCTTTGAAATTCCATTCGCCTCGGCCTGTCCATTTTCTGAAAATTCTCGTGCGCAAACGAACTCTAATTATACTAGCCGGTAACACGTCTAAGGAAGGCATGTGCATGGTAAATGGTGTCTCAAGTCCTTGTCCCCCCCCCCCCCCCTTTCCCACACTTTTTCCCTCGTGGGGATTGGCAGTTCCGTTACGGATTAATGAGGATGCTGGTGAAATCGGGGGTAGTGGAATTGAAGACAGGCAGACAAATTAGTCAGATTAATGTAATGGGGCATGAATGAAAATGAATAGTTTAGGCATGATGTTCCTTAAATTGGGATAGTTACGGGAAAATTGGAGGATAGTTTTCTAGTTATTGAGTCAGAATTACCAATCTTCGTTGGCGCTGCTGCATTGATGGGAACGACACGTTGCTGGAGTGGAATAAAAACAATCTCGAATACGAAAGAGTTACTATATTTACTTGCCAAAGCAACGCATGACGTGACTGTTCTACATCGAGATTCAAAACGACAATTACATTGCGGACATTTGACAATGAATCCATGGGAGAGGCTGATTGAAGCGAGACATTCCGCACGCATGGCCTACCGAGATAACACCTGCTAGTTTACAGCGACTGGACCAAAGACCGGAATGGTTAAAAAGCAGGCGTGTGGTTTAGGGAGAAGGAAGGATCCCTACACCCCTTTTCCCGGTGGTGGGCTATGGCGGTTGGCAACATCCGTCACTATGTGTGTATGTGTGGGAGGACGGGTCGCACATGAATTCACGTTGGCAGTTCCTCGTGGTTTTCCACTTCTTGCTGCATTGCAGAGTGCAGCTATTCACTCTCAGTTGGCCTTTGCTGCATTGAAGAGTGCAGCTATTCACTCTCAGTTGGCCTTGCACTGTCCCTCGTGGTTTCCAGTTACGGTACTAGATGATGCTCATGTTCCTTTGTCAGGCGCGTGAGCTATATTCTCACTGTGCATTGCTGTCTCTGCACTGCTCCCTCGTGGTTTCCAATTATGGTATGACATGGCGCTCATGTTTCTTTGTGAGGCATGCGCTATTAAACGATCGCTCGTAGATCGTCTGTTTTGATTGGCCGAACAGATGCCGTAGTAACGAGAGTCCCGTTAGTTGTTCTCTGTACTTAAATAGCAACAATTTGATAGTGAATTTTCAGCTTAAATCTTAATCTTAAGTGTGACAAAGTTCCCCCCAGCTAAATGGTAGCATGGTAGCTGGGAAACAAAGTAAAAAGAATTTTATTTTATTTTCAAAACAACAGGAGCAAATTTAATTTACTTTATTTATACGTTAAAGTATCGAAATACAAAGTAAAAATTTCCCCTGGTTTGAGAAAGGTCTTGATTTCGTGCCTTTTTGATGTTGGTTAACCTTGCGGTTAACCATCTAAGGGACAGTTGCGCCGTGGTGCACCTAAAGTTGTGATAAAAGGACTTCACAGACCATTTATTCAATAATCGGCCCGCATCCTCTACTTGCTTTTACTGCAGATTCATGCATGGTTGGTGGAGTGAGCACTGATCAGTACTGTTTAGAATATTATCTTCACTACTTTTTTCAACTCTCATTCATGGGCGCGTTCGACTTCGCATTGCTTAGGTAGTCGTACCCTTTCATTTTCGGTTTCTAAAGCCTTAATTCGCATTTCTTTTACCTGTATAGCTTGGTCTTGCTTATTTGTTAGAATATTCTATAGCCGTTCTATTGCACTACTTAAGAGATCGACTAAATCTGTGAAGAAATTCACCCGGGTCTGGTAGTTCATCCCATTCTTGCCCCCCCCCCCCCTACTGTCGAAGAAGAATTTCAAAGCACTTACCACCAATCTGCAATTTGAGCACCAAGTTTATAGTATTTTTCCTAATCGGACTTCTACGTTTGCTTGTTAACTCTTTACAACAATTACCCCCGCATCAGCAATAGCGAATGCTGTTAGGGAATGTATTGTGCCTCGAAATGAGCCCTACAATTGCATTAGCATGACAGGTTGATCACTGTCTTCTTGTTCAATCTGCTCCCATTCTTCAGTCGTTCCCCTTCGTTGTTCCGTGGCAGACTCGTTTTTGTTTATCCATAATTTAATTTTTTGTCCTTTTGATTTTTTCATGAGGTCATTCATTTTTTTGGACTCTAACCCTGACACTGGGGAAAACGGTTGTGGGGATCACTAACTCTGGCTGCCACCATTTTTTCAGGGTTTTTAACCCTCATCTCTCTCCATATGAAAAGTTCACGGCATGAGTGAACTGTTCTTTGTAATCTGATTTCTGGCCTTGGCGATTTGTGAAGTGTGCATTAAGTTTAGATCAATTACCTTCAACGTGTTGATGAACTTCTTCCATAAATACACACTGTGATGAACTTCTTCCATAAATACTGCTAAACCAACTGTTATTGGTACCGAGCCAGCTGAATCTGAAGAATGACGTCAGGACAGGTCAAAATTAGTCACTGCCAGTTCGTTTGCAAGGGCCTTAACAGTTTTAAGTATAAATCCTGAACGTTTTTCTGGGAGCATTTTGCCAGGGGCCTTTTCTCCGGATACCGATCTATATGCATAGCGTGTCATTGTTGACATCACCATCTACTGGACTACCATTCAGAGCTAGGGTTCAGGCACAGAAGTAAAATTCCACCCCTGCCTACCAGTTCGTTACGGTACAGCCCTTGTATTGTGCGTAATGGAGTGCATGTTCACTGGGGTTTGAGAAATACTACTATTCCTATTTATCAATGTCAGTATGACCTCCACTGGTAATGGAAGAACGAATCATTACCTTATCATGATCGACTTGGACTTAACACTAAGTTACCCATTCTTGCCTGGAAATTTTCACTGCCACCATCGGAAAATTAATTCAGAGAATTAACCTTATTCATACGAATTCTCGCCTCAACTATCACCAATGTTTATCCAAAAATGATAAACATGAAACCAGCGTAGAATATGTAGTTTTTTTTCTTGCAAAATATCCACCATAAATGTACTTACAATTCATTTCAAAGAATGTGCAAAGAATTTTTCAACGTATTTTTTTTTCAAATTCAGCAAAGTTTAGGAATTCAAAAAGCATTCAAGGAATATTTTCAATGCTTTTACAATCCAGTGATTAGCAATTATATTGCAAACGTTAAATTAATGCAATCTCAAACAAAGTCACGCTAGGAGCGAGTTTATGTTTTAATATCAAACAGTTGACATCTCGTTAAAGGTTAATAATCTTTAAAATCGTTAAAGGTTAATAATCTAATAAAATATGAAAATATGGCTTCTATCCTGCTTTGCTTCATTTCAACTAGGAAAGACAGTCACAGTATTTGTTTAAGTTCCAAGCGAAAATTACATTAAAATTTGATTTACCGAAAAGACGATTTTTAGGAAGATAACCTGCAAACTCTCAAGATTATGCCATGAGGGGGTTATTCAACTACCATTTGCACATCATGATGTTGATGAGGGAAATGCAATAATAATGCCGGGCTGCGACTTAATCTTCCAGCTTGCATTCTTGCCCGAAAACAATTCAGATGACACGGCATAGCACAAAATATTTTTTCCGTACTGGTTGTAGTACGTGCACCTTGTGCAGCTAGCCTTGTCTGTGATTGACATGTGAAAGAGCACTACGAGGGGGTTACGTCTGTGAGGTAGCGTTCTTTAAGCTGTGGGATAATAGCCTATGCAAACTTCGCTGATCAAGTCCACTTGCACAGAGGAGCAGGGATGGAGAAGAGAACATAAAAGCGGCCCTAAAGCTGAAGAAAAAAAAAGGTTTTTCGTTTCTTCCGTTGGACAAACAATACGATATTATTATTATTATTATTATTATTATTATTATTATTATTATTATTATTTAGTAGTATTTTTGGTTTACTTTCAACTGAGCGTAATATTTCTGCGACGGGGTGTATAATAAACAGATACGAACACGAGCCGCCACATTTGGGAGGGACCACGCGATTTATTCCCACTGACTTACGTACTGAAATAGACTTCGAAGAACTGGAGCAAGACCATGTATTTTCGGTTTATCTACATCATTAAGGACGTATGATGTGCGTGCGTGTGCGCATTTGTACCTCTACTCCTCTGAAACCAAAGCACCTACAAAGATGGGAGTAGGACCAAACGAAAGATAATTAAATTGCGCTCAGTATATGGCGTATTTTCATCGCTGTAACTTGATATTATCATCCTCAAATAAGCGAAAAAACCTGAAAAAATAACGTCAAAGTTTTTTTTTAAACCCTCATGATGTTTATTCATGACGTCATAGTTTGTTCATGAAAACCTCCTCGAGCAAAGCGAGATGAACTGGGAAAGGATGCACGGAGAAATAATCTAAAAGGACGACGGATTTTGCAACACACCACATACAGATCTTAAAATTGGTTTGTATTAACTGACTTGATACATTGAAAAATAAAAACAATAGATTTGGTTTTAAACGGTGTCGAACATTCGTGTTTCTGAAGCACGGTGGTGCGTGGATTGAGCGAGCAGTCCGAGACTTATTTTTTAATACGTAGGCAAAAAAAGATCATGATTTTAGTTTGGCCTTTAAAGTCGACCAACAGTCTACTTTCCAGATTAATGCGCACTTGAAATGTGCGTAAAAAATGTGTTTACCATGCACGTAAAGTAAGCCTTTTCAATGTTTGTCTCGCTTTGCTGTCTCTCAATCTTTCATCTGTCACCTTTATAGGGAATTACTTCTGGAGGAGAAGACGTACAAATGTGCAAACAAACAAATCGTGTGTTTTGAATGATATAGAGGAAATGCAGGCGCGCTTAGGAATGTGATGGACCAACTGTGAGCAATAATTACAATTAGTTTGCGTCGAAATAATCAGCACATGATTTTTGTGATGCTCTTGGAATCAAAGAAATTACTGGAAGCATGGATCGACGCGCACGTATAGCTCTCGGATAGCAAGACTGTTGGGATGATTTATGGTTATCATTTGTTTATGCAGTGAAGCCTTACGAAAAACGCGTACTGCACTCTGACCATTTGCTAGACGTGGAATGTCAGCACAAGAGTTGTAACATGAAAGCTCCTCGAGCTTAGCGAGACGACGCGGAATGAGCGCGCGTAGAGAGCGACTTCGCTAGTTAACGTTAAATATTTATACGAATTTTTGTTCGAAACCTTAACTCGAGCGTATAATTACTGGAAATAAGAAAAGGTACATATCATTATCATTTTTTCGTTAGGCTGTCAGACGCGCGAATCTAGTAAGCATTGCTGAAAACTATACATTCGCAAATTTACATTGGGAACTGTTGTACAATTCATTGTGTAAGTAATAGATATCCGTGAAGTATAGGCGGTTGACCGGTAATAATTTATCATTTGCGAGAAATGCAGTCCAATGTAGAGTGATTTGTCCAAACCCCCGAGACAATGGACTGCCCGTTTCGAGCAAACGAGCAATTATTGACAGTTAACCGCCTATGTATGTGTTTTAATGGTAAGGTGTGACATCAAGCTAACTTATCGACCTATTTGAGTTTTAACAGATTTTTTTATATGAAAATTTTATTTGTGAATTATAACGAATTTAAGAAATTTTACATACGACTGATGTAAATTCTTAAACGGAAACTTTTGGTTTAGAAATTTACTGTCTAGGAAAGTATTTTTTTTTCTATTTCAATAGTTTAAATTAGATTAGAGTATAAAACGCGCTGTGAGCTTGAGTCGTATGTTGTTGGGTGTATTAATTTCAAAGTTTCAGTAGCCTAGTTTTCATACTGTCAGGACTTGCCGGGTTAGGGCTAGCTTGCGACGTTTAAAATTTTTTTTTATTGTTTGTACGAAAAAGGTTGCGAGTCGCAAATGTGTTTATTTACGCTGGCTTTGCAATGGGTTGTGTTGGGTTGTATGGTTGAATTTGTGTTGTGTAGTTATGAAAAGTTGGTCACTATGTCACGTGGTGGAGCGGTCACATGGTGGATTAGGGGTTGTGTACACTCCGTAAAAGTGTTAAATTATCAAAAAAGTGTGGGTTATCAAAATTAATCCACCGTGACGTGTGTGGGTTTTCAGTTTAACCGTATATAACGACTACACTTTTAGCATGGGATGTGTTAGCGTGAAGTCACCAACGAGCTTTAATTAAGAGTGATGAACTGGCCATAGGGCGTTATTAAAAAAAAAAATTATTACGGTGAGATCTTCTCTAATGTTCATCCCAGTGTTTGCTTTTCAATAGCGCTACCTATTACCGCTACCTTATGAGTTCACACGTATCTCAGCAATGCAGACGACAGCCGGCAGGCAGTAATAGTGTGCGCTATACATATCCAATATTTATATTAACATTAGAAGGTACCGCAACCGCACAAATATTTTTTCTTGAATAACGTCCTTTAGCCAATTCATCATTCTTAATTACACGATGAATTATATAACAGTGCAAAATTTAAACTTGCGAATGTAGTTTTCAGCAGTGCTTATTAGATTCGAACGTCTGACAGCCCAACGAAAAAATATGTACCTTTTCTCATTTCCAGTTTTTACATGATCGAGTTAAGATTTCGAATAAAAATCAAAAAATGTTTAAAGTTGGTGAACCGTAAAATACAGGGTCTTTCTCCACTTCTTCGAAGCCTATTTTAGAAAATCAGTTGGATTAAAACGCGCGATCCCTCTCAAATATAATGACTTAACGTTTATTCGCATCTGTGTATTATTATAACAAATCCACGTTAAGTAACCCTTCTGTCCCAGGTCGGCGACATAGAAGCTGCTTGTGTCGCTGCAGAGAAATCAGGAACTGCAGCAGCTATCATATCAGTCCCGTTTGAATTTAGAGCAATCACCTCGTTTCGTTGCTGGAGGAGCATATTGCTATGGAAAGCAACACTGGGCAAGCGTCATAGCAGGAGGGCACGAGGTTGGAGAACAAATGGGAAGAAACACATGTTGTTACTACGGTCGCTCATTGGGACAAAAAAACAAATTTTTTTCTACATACACAAAACTTTCATGAAACCGGAACTTCGGCGTTCCAACACCACGGATAAGACACACTCCAACCTAGGACGATATATGGTAAACTGCGTCCGCGCCAGTGGCATCTCGTTCCGGTTTCATAAAGGTTTTTGCGAGTGTAGAAAAAATTGGTGGTCGTCCCAATGAGACACCGTACGTTGCGATCACGCAGCTTAAAAATGGCCGGCAAACAACACAAAGAGGGAGAGCGAGTTTCGTGAAGGGAAGATGCAGTGTGATAGCTAATATTTCCAATGTGCGTTTGTAAAAATACCGCGAACTGTTTTTGTAGTTTGCGATGGCGCAATGTTTATTTACCAGCATCTTTGAACTCCAATGTGGGCCAGCTTAAACTACGATTTCCAGCGCCATGTTGTGGGTGCTTCTGCGGTACTTGTCAAGCGGTGAGCGCTATTTGAACCAGTTACATTGGTGCTATTTGCACCAATTTTTTGGGGTGGGGGGGGGGGATTCAAAGAAATTTAAAATGCAGTGTGCCAAATTCAGGCAGATGACAGGTATGAATGTATTACATGAGCTAGGGCAATTCCTTGTGGTGAAACGTGCCTGTACACACTAACTTAATATGACAGGAAAAATCTGATTTAAAAAATAATGAATTTTTAAGTTCACACGCAATTTTTGATTGTTTTGCACATTTTCAGATATTAAGCACGGTGGTGTCGTCACGCTACCGCATCCCCATGCTAAAAGTTTAGTCGTCATATTCGGTTAATCGACAACCCACTCACGCCAACGTGTGTTAATTTTGATAACCCACAGTTCTTTGATAATCTAAAACTTTTACGGGGTGTACACAACCCCAACTTCACCATGTGTCAGCTCCACCACGTGACATGTAATGACCGACTTTTTATTACTACCGTACACAACACAAATTCAACCAGCACAACCCACCCGGCAAGCCCAACTCGGCAACCTTTTGTGCTCACGGTACGAAAACTAGGCTACTGACTCTTTGAAATGCACCTAAACTAGGATTTAAGCCCATAGCGCGTTTTATGCTCTAATCTTATTTAAACTAGTAAAATAGAAAAAATACGGCCTTATTAAGCACGGAATCCCGAAACAAGGACACAAAAAAAAAAAAAAACACGTCTTCTCATAGCTGTTACTTTCCTTGACAGGAAGTTTCTAGGCCGGAAGTTTCCGTTCAGGAATTTGCATCAGTCGTATGTAAAAATGTTGAATTCATTATAATTCACAAATAAAATTTACAAATAAAAATAAAAAAACTCAAATAGGGTGATAAGGCGATAAGTTAGCTTGACGTCACACCTTATTCTTAAAACACATGTCCGTGAGAAATAGGCCGTTAATGGCTGTAACAGCTCATTTACTCGAAACGGGATAGTCCATTGGCTCGGGGTTAGGGGGAGAATCACACTCGTGCTTCGCACTCATGAGGTTCCCTCTACCCCCTCGATATTGAACTGCCCCGTTCTCGAAAACGAACAATTACTGGCGGTTAACCGCCGATTTCTCACAGATAATTGTCCTGTGCTACGGGATGCATCAATCGAAGCACAATTTTAAGAAAATTGGCTCATTCAACAAAGCCATTAGTTTATAAACCTGGAATTGCAGTGGTGCTGGTTCGAGTTGAATTCAAGACTGGATTTTTTATTTTCCATAAATATTGGCAGAACAACCATAGATCAAGTGTTGCTATTTTGGCTAGCTTCTTTTAAGGAGTAATTGAAGGAAGCAGCTCCGCACATAACTTCGATTGCATGAGTTTCGGGTTTGGAGAAAACTTAAGCTTATTTTAGGTATCTGGTAATAAAAAAGTGTCGCATCCATACAGTATGGGAGTTAGTCATACGCTAGAGTATATAAGTCAGTTAAGAGTTGACCACTCGTGGTTCCTACTGAACTTTGTGTGCTCCTGATATTAGTGAAGTGGTGTAGAGCTAAAATAAGGTGCACGTCTTATTTTGTGCACCTTATTTATTGGCTTTAGTCCTCACTACTTACACTCAGATGCTTCTGTTAAATTGAATTTCTCCTAATTTGATTTTCGGTAGATTACTTCGTCTCATTGCCACATTCCCTGCAGTACACAGGAATGACAATTTTAATTAACGCTACTCAAAACCATCACCATCCCCATATAAAGTTATTTTAAATGTTAGACACTTTATTTTCGGAAGGTGACTTCGCCTCATTATTACTGTACATACTCAGGAATGAAAATTGTAACTATAACCATTCCATATTCAGTTATTTTAATGTTAGGCAGTTGTTTTCCGGAAGAAAACGTCGTCTCGTTACCACTGTAGTACACATGAATGAAAATTGTAATTAGCACCACTCAAAACTATAACCATCCCATATTTAGTTATTTTATATATTAGGGAGTTGATTTTCGGAAGATAACGTACTTCGTCTCATTAACACTGGAGTACACAGAAATAAAAACTTTTAATGGGCCACCAAAACAATAACCATCCCATATTCGGTTATTTTACATGTTAAACACTTCATTTTCGAAAGCTGACTTCATCGTGTTCCTGATGTAGAATCCAGGAAGGAAAATTTTACTTAGCAGAACCAAAATCCGGAACCATCCTTTTTCGTGCCCCTTCAGAGGCTATGGGAAGTATTCTGGTCAATTCTGGCCAATCTTCCGGCCCTTACGATGATCGGAGGTTACCCGGTTTAAATCCCCGGGTTGGCTCCTCCCTTTACCAGATATTTCTTCTTCTCAAAAAAGTCTGGTATGTTCAAAATTGAGCCGGTTCAGCCACACGAGCATTAAATTGCTTCGGCTGACTTACGGCTAAAAAAACTTGAGTAAAAAAAAAATAACGCGTTAGGTGTGTCTTATATAATCCCGTTATTTATGACAAGTGAAAAGCTAGTTTAGCGACAAAATGTCATCAGCTGTGATTGCGAAGTTCCGGTAATCACGGCAAATTTTATTCGCCAGCATTTTCACTGAATTTCCACGTGTTCCACTGTTTTCCCTAACAGCGAAATACACAAAATATTGAAAGTTATGTATTTATTGGAGCGTAGCGAAGCCGAAGACCGAGTGGAGCTCTGCTGTGATCTCAGTCCAATGTAATCTTTGACCGCGCATCACGCGAACACCACAAGGACTATCCAAACCAAACTTTGCATTTAATAGCACGGTTGTCTGGACAAGGTTTATAAAAAAAAAAAATCCGGAATCCGACATGAGGTGAGGAACCATTAAGGTGACAAAATGGCCAATAGCCAAGAGCCAAGAGCCAACAACAACGAGGTCATAGTTGGTCATGCAAAATTAAGTTTAGGTCGTCAAAAGTGATTGCTGATGATAAAGAGACTTGTTGCGTACACAGTGGAGTGATATAGCAGTTCTCTATATGGGTAGCACAGAAAATCAGTGTTCCAGGTCGAAGAAGTGTTGTTATGCGGGAGCTGTATTGATTCTGTGGCAGTAGACGTTAAGTAGCTCTAAGTAGTATAGTTTAAGTGACTGTAACTAAGCGCATGGCTCTGGGCCGCGGCTCGTATTGAATAAATATTCCGGCCTCACATGTGTCTGTTAACTGTGAGCAACTAAAAGCATGTTTTGTAAGCTTGGCCGATCCCGATCTTTACTTATACTTACCGACCTTTATTGATCCGATCTTTACCGATATTTACTGAAATCGGGATCGGTGGATAAAACCCAGATAGATAGGTAATAAACCAAATTGATGATATTTTAACTTCTCGTCGACCGATTTTGACGATTGAATACACCATTTTGAAAGTGTTTTCACCAGCTTTCCAATGGTCAAATCCCAAGTAGCTGTCTCTTATTGTTTAAAAATTACAAGGCAAAATGTTAAATTTTACTAAGGGTTTTGTGTTTTAAAATGATGCAATTATTTAAAACCAATATTTAAAAAATAATTATGTGCATTTAGGCCTATGCTTTGTGTATGCAATGCTTTCAAATGTTTTATTAGTATAAAGACATACTTCAGTATTACAGATTGGTAAATTGGGAACTGGGATCGGTTGTCAGGATTTGGTATTGGTAATCGGGTTCGGGATTTGGTATCGGCCAGTTTCATTAATGATCGGCTCGGGTAGAAAACTAAAAGTTAAAGGAGGAGTGTCAACCATTCATAGAGAAAAATATGAATCAACAATGCCCTTCCCGGTTGAACGATATTACTATTTCAACCGACCCTTTTTGGAAACTTGACGGCTTCCTTATACCAGTTTTGGTTTTGGGTAGATTACAACTATTTCCCATGCTCATTTCACGGGTTGTTTGAGCATACTGTATTTGAAAATAAATGGAAGAGGGAAGGGAAAACACAGCCAAACAGTAAAGAAAGCGAAGCCCGCTCCATTATGTTGACAGTGGAAGTGACGACGGCCCTAGTTCCCTCATAAGCGACAAAGTTCAAGAGAGGCCAGTATAATGACAGCCAATTACTTTTACGGGTTAGCTTTTAGCCCACTGACCGACTACCTTAATAAGAGCCCTCTGAATCGATTCAATACTCCAGTATACCCAAACTGATGACATGACCAAACTGGGCAAGCATACTCCAAACTGGAGGAACTGCGACTGCTTCCCCAGTGCCAACGCCACAGTTAAGGGACTTGCTCACAGATGTGTCGTGAGGCTAGTCAAGGGGTTGCGGGAATTCTAAATTAACCTAAATTGATGGAAGAAAGCTATAGTAGTCGTGGTTTAGTTTTGGTTATGTTTTAATTTAAAATATGAGTGATAGTATGCTCAGGCTCGCCTGACATTCAAGGGCACCCTAACGTTGGCTTAGGGCCCTTAAATGTAAAGTCGACTGCATTAGGCTTTCTTGGGACAAGTTGGATTGGTTAGTTTTGGGTTATTTCATGTTTTGACAGCTATAGTTTTGGATTATTTCATGTTTTGACAGCTATAGTTTTGGGTTATTTCATGTTTTGACAGCTA
>JAHWFP010251041.1:0-11059 GCA_023313725.1 Lithobius niger
TTTTTTTCCATTTTGATAACAAAAGAAAACGTTGGGCTTGGCTGCTGACGTATGGGGCGTCGGTGAAAATAGGCGGTGGGGTGGAGGTTAAACTTCCCCCGCCCCAGGTTATCTTCCGGTGGTAAACTGCCTGGGAAGAACTGCAAAGATCCTGCAGTCATGGCCATTTTCAGTTCGCTTTTGGCATGGTATGTCAAAAAACATTGGCTCGCACACCACGCCGATGTGAATGCGTAGCACTTCCCCGTAAATATACGGAGCTTAAAGAAGCAGACATGTAACGAGTACGTTTGGAGAATGGTGCACCTTGCACTTAGTCAACAGTGCAAAGCGCACAAGAGGTGTACTCGGCCGCTATCCGGTCGGAAAGGAGTCAACACTCAGCGTGGCCTGTGATTGGCTTCGTGGTCAGAAGGTGTAAGTGGGAGGAAGATGGGTCCAGGTGTAGCGCCCGGAGTAGAAGGTTGCTTCTATTCTCGGGATGATCGGGCCCCAGTTAACGATTGAAACCCGGTCTTGACGCCGCGTAGTCAAGTATAAATCGACGACATAAGTAGACAACGCCGGCAGGCCAGGAGTGCGACTTGGAGGCACTTACTTAAAGAGTTGTTTGGGTTCATAGCCCACTGACAACTGCCCCGAATGGTACTCGAACCAAGATATCACTCTGACAAGTTTGCAGCCCTCTCCCAAATCGCTGCAAGGTACACCCTCGCTACAGGCTCCAACCGAGCTTAGTTCCGGTTCAACCTTTCCCCACGGTAACCCAAAGGTTACAAACATAGCCTACGTATGTCATGACTTAAAACTAAATTCCAGGCCTTATCCAGCATTTCCATGCTCAGAAGTTCCATTTTCCATGCCGTTTTCAGGATCAGTATAGAGCAGTGATACGACGTAGTATTATTGTACATAACTCTATGCTGGAGCCTTAATGGGTTAGCTGCAAGGGACATTGCAGAGAGAAACGGAAGGGCGTCATACTGAAGCCGATGCTGTGAAGAGTGATTTCTTAGACCTGAAACGCGTGATTTTTGTTGTTGGAGAAAACAACGTTCTTTTTAGCCTAAGAAAGCCGCTCTCAAAGCACTGTCTTGGCTAGAAGTGCCGTTTTTAATCTGGTGCACCTTGTAGCTATGCCCACCAAATTGTATCTCGTAGCCAAAATGACGTCACATGACGCTGCTCTATAGGGCAGTGACACAACGTAGTATTATAGTATATAACTCTATGCTGCAGCCAGTAACAGGGTTAGCTGCAAGGGTCACTGGAGGGGAAAAAAAAAAAGGACCGTCTTACTGAAGCCAATGCTGTTAGAGCGGATTTCTTAGGCCTATAACGCGCGATTTTTGTCCATTTGTTGGCAGTTGCTGACATTTTTAAGCAAGTGGAATCTTTTCTTTTTTGATTACAACCTAGCAGCATAAGGGATTGGAGAAAACAACGTTTTTTTAAGCCTATGAAATCCGCTCTCAAAGCACTGCCTTGACTAGAAGTGCCGTTGTTTGACCCTCCATTTCAATCTAGTGTCCCTTGCAGCTATCTCTCTTGCAGCCAATATGACGTCACATGACCCTGCTCTATTGCAGTTTTATAAGCTTGATCTAACGTTTATTTATTTATATTTATTTTTTAAATTATTTATTGATGCCAGCAACCAAGACGGTAGAAATCATGGAAGGGAGGGGGGGGGGGGCGTGGGGCGTTCTATGCGATTTTCCTCCCATTTCTGACGGAATATAGACCCGTAGTATTTATTTACTAAACTGAACGTCTTTTAAGTCGACTTACAGTTAACAAACATTTTTTTTTAATAATAAGTTCCGAATATTATTCCGTGAACATTCAGTAAATTCCAGGCTTTTTACAGTCTGAAACTGACAGTCTGTCAGAATTCCATATTTTTAAGGCCTCGTAAAAGGACTATCTAAATGCCAGACTTTTCCAGCTCTTCCAGCTAGTGTCATGAAGGAAAGGCTGGCCTTTTGATAAGGTATTAAACCGCACCTAGCCAAGTATGTGAGATTTTCCGGGTTTCCAGGGTTTTTCAGTTGGGGGAGTTTTCTTTTACTTCTCTCAGATTAATCTACCTCGTTTTCTCCTTAAGCCATTATTTAATACTGACTACCAGACTGGTTCATCCTTTACCAAGTGATTTGTTATTTCTTTATATGCAGCTTGGTCGAACACACCTCACCTTTCGAAAGCCAGCTGTCTTGGTTCCTCTCTGCTTTTGCTCAATTTACGAAGTCATTAAACACGTTTATGGTTTCTGCCCCCCCCTCCCGTGTCCACTGCAAGAAAAATAAATTACTAAATATTTCATCGGGGTAGCACGTTTCGACCATATGTGACCTTTATAGCTATCGCAGATCTACGCAAACCAGTGAAAAGTAAAGCTACCTTTGGAACAGTTTAAAAATCGTTCAGCACTGTGGTCCTCAGAAAGAAATTGCGTTAGGAAGACTCCCCGGCTACACGCAAGAAGTAACAGGTAGCCGAGAGGCAAGAATCTCAATTTCTACCCCTAAAACCTTGGCTTGAAAAATAAAACTCCTTTCTCTGGATGAAGGTAATTTAAACGATATTTCTTCTGAACTGACTCGTGTGTGGACTAATCATAGCACATGTTATTTTTGCCCTCATATTCATTCGGTCTAAACCTAAACGGCGTAAATTTTAATGTAGTGCCCTTTTTTCCCACAAAAGTACAAACGGCCACTCGTTCAAGAACTCCACTAATCGGAGAATCGGAGAATCGGAGAATAGCAAAAGAGTTTGATAAAATGTGTGGATTACTTACTAGTCTAGATTCTCCTTCAGGACTAGATTGGGGTTGGTTCCCGTGAGCGTTCCCGTTCCTCCCAGATTGGCTGCGTAGGCTACAGCCAAAAGAATTCCCTTTTTAAGGTGGGTTTTCTCCCGGGCCAGACTGTCCATATCCTGCTCCGGTTCAGTTTCGGACTGACTGCAATAAACAAAACGAAAAGTATAAAAGTTACAAATATGTTTCAAGTACAAATCCTTCTACGGACCGATTCGTACAACGGCTACACCATCAACCAATGAGGTGACTGAATTTTCAGCTTAAGCGAAAAAGTGCAAATCCACCTAAGGCCGCTAAAAATTAATTAAATGGTTCTCAAGAGTGGTGCTGAAAAAAATGATTTGATGCGGGGGGGGGGGGGAGTGGTGGTTTTTTACGGTTTATTCGTGATTTTTCCAACGCGGGCGACGGCTTTTTTTTTAACCAAACGAAACGAAATCAGTATAGCTTAAAGTGTCCGCGACCTATCTTGGATTCTCCGCAGAACGAATACAGATAATCGATTGTACGTTTTTAGTAGTACGAGTGCCTTGTTGATATCCAAGATGGTTACAAAAACAATGGCAGCCGTCGGTTAAAGCCGCCCCCTCCAGGAAGACGTGGCCGCTCATAAAATACTCGCAGGACTCAAAATGCGCCGCGCACACAATAATAACATGCCAGGTCTGGTCGCCGAGCCTTCTAAAGGATATAGATCACATTGAATCGGTCCAGAGGCGATACACAAAATCCATTCCCGGTTTGAATAAGAAGCCGTATGGCGAACGTTTGAAAATCTTAAAATTAGGCACACTTGAACGGCGCAGACTCAAGGCGGATTTAATTTTAACCCACAAAATTATACATTGCTTGCTGTCGCTTGAGCTACACTTCTTTGAAATTAGTACCGAGACGAGAACTAGGGGCCACCGATTTAAGCTTGTGGTCCCCAGATTTAATCTTAACTGTAGGAAATCCTTCTTCGCTGTAAGAGTCGCCCCCAGTGTGGAATTTCTTGAGTGATAGCATTGTCTCGGCCTCATCACTTAGTATTTTTAAGAAATTGTTGAACGGGCGGTGCTTAAAGACACCTTCTCCGTTCCGATAATTGTCCCTGAATGTTTGATCCTTCTCCATTCCCAACTAATCTTTTTAAAAGCAATCCTAAATTGGGCACCTGTCGAAGTTTCGTATTAATCGAAACTGTTTTTATCGGTTAGACGATGTATCTCATGATATGATTTTTTTTACCATGTTTTTATTGTGTGCGCAGCGTATCTTGAGTCCTGCAGATATTTTATGAGCGGCTACGTCTTCCTGGAGGGAGCGGCATTAATCGACAGCCGCCATTGTTTTTGCAACCATCTTGGATATCAACAAGGCACTCTGCTACCAAAAACATACACTCGATTATCCGTGTTCGTTTTCGGGCAAACTCAAGATATGCTGCGGACACTATAATTATGTAACTTTTACAATAAGTTGTTAGTGGTCCCCCAGGGAACCCTTACTTGTCGTTTTGCTCTTTTCAGAGCAATAAAATGCTATTATTATTATCATTATTTTTATTACATAATGTTGTAGAGTATGATGAACAGTTGCGTATTTGATGAAAGTCATTCATCAGAGAGCCGGTATGGTTATCGGCTCCAGGAAATGTTTGGTGATGCGTGATCGGAATTTTTTTTTAGACAATGTCATAAAAAAACGTTTCATGCGCTAAGGAAAAAAAACATGCGTGCGCTCCTGAGAACCACGTAATTAATTTTAGCGACCTAATATCATGAGTACCACCACAAATTACGACAAACCCCGAACTAACAGATAACCTTTGTCAAAGCTGGTGCCATTTGTACTGGAACACGACATAGGAACAAAGAAACGTTGTTTAACTTTTTTTTTTGGTTCAGGGCTCAGGCCCTTCTTGACCTATTCTAGGCTTACTCCTGTTGTTACAATCAATTTTCTTTTCTCTGAAATTTTTACCAGTGTTTGCACTACTGACAAATTTCCTAGAAAAAAATACACATATTTTTCTAATGGCACATATTTTGGTTAAACATCACAGCCAAACATGTCACATGTAGCGTCTCAGTTTGGCTATAGTATTAATATCAAGAATTTACAGGTGTTCATATAACAAGAATTAATAGGGGTTAGGGAGGAGAATTTGTAACTCTGAAAAGTCCTATTGAAACGTGTTACATTCATTCCTATTAATTCCGTCCGAGTTTTCAGAGGGCGCCACGTGTTCCATCTGGGAATTTTTGCTCATTTTTCAGCCCAAATCTAAAGTAAACTAAATTACAACTAAACTAAACTAAATAATAATTAAACACAAGCTAGTTTCATTTAGTTTAGTTTAATTTTAGTCTGAAAACTGAGTAGAAATTCCCACATAAAACACATGTCGCCCTCTATAAACTAAGACTGAACTAATACAACTGTTTCCAAGACGTTTCAGTATGGATCTCAGTCACAAATTCTCCTCCCCATCCCTATATACTCTTGTTAACATCTTTTACCATGCTTTTTTTTACCCATGCATGCTTTTACTAATTAATATAAATGACTCGATGGGAAAAAGTGGCTTGATGATTTACACGATATATGCCAGAGGGCCTGACCTCAGCAAACCCAGGCATTTTCATGACGAGAAAGGGCCTGTAATTCATCGTGATCATGTAGACTGTGGTTTGGAAACTGGTAGAAAAACCCGCCAAGTTTCCAAAAAACGGTCGGCCTTTGAAGGTAGTGATATCATTCCGCCAGGGAAAGGCCGCCAAGGTTAATCCTATTAGCCAAGTAGTAGTAGCAATCTTCTAGTTTTCATTTAACTTTCGAACTATTAGTATGTGCGATTAACTTGGCTAATACGATTGACCTTGGCGGCCTTTCCCTGGTGGAATGATATCACTACCTTTAAAGGCCGACCGTTTTTGGAAACTTGGCGGGTTTTTCTACCAGTTTTGTTTTTGGGTGGTATAAATAATTCGACGGGACAAAAGTGGCTTGAAGATTAGCACGATATATATCAGAAGGCCTGAATTCAGCAACCCCAGGCATTTTCATGACGAGAAGGGGCCTGTAATTCATCTAGATCATGTCAACTGTGGCATGGATAAGATCTTATGAATTTCCCATTGGAAATCACCTAGCAAAATTGTCCCTCTCACCTTCTACTGCTATGGTTTAGGCTGGGAATGCGCCTGACCGCTAAAGTATAAATGATTAGGTTTTTTTTTATATGTTGAAGTTTGATGACATCCACCACAAGGGTGGCTGAAACGTCACTACCTAGCAACTTTTTATTTTCTTGTTGACAAGTTTGTACCTACTTGACAGGCCAACTATGAAAAAAAAAAGAAAAAGAAAGCGGTGGCGATAAAAGCGCTAAAAATTTTACCATTGAACTCTCCAAACATCACACGTCTTTTACGACGCTTTCTTATCTCCGTGACCTCAACACTTAAGCCCGCGGATGCAGGCGGAAATAAATAAATTCAGAAACAAAAAAAAAGTCCAAGCTTTGTGGGGGGATTGAAAACAAACATCGCCGTTTTTCTCCGCGCGTTTCCCCCCCCCCCCCCCCCCGAATGCTCTGACAATTTGTTCATATTCTCCTTTTTCAGTTCTTCCTTATCGACGTGCATATTGGCCGTGATGATCACAGGGGCCTGTCGTATGGATACTGCGTACTTCCTATGGGGCAGTGACACAACGTACTATTATTGTGTATAACTCTATGGTGGAGCCAGTAACTGGGTTAGCTGCAAGGAGCACTGGAGGGAGAAAAGACGGTCGTCTTATTGAAGCCAATGCTATTAGACTGCATTTCTTAAGCCTGTAACGCGCGATTTTTGTTGATGGAGAAAACAACGTTCTTTTAAGCCTAAGAAATCCGCTCTCAAAGCACCGTCTTGACTAGAATTGCCGGTTTTTTCCCCTTACATTTTAATCTAGTGCACCTTGTAGCTATGCCCTCCAAATGGTATCTCGTGGCCAAAATGACGTCACTTGACGCTGCTCTATAGTCATATATTGAAAGGGGTGAAAAACCAGCCAAAAGCCAAATCGTAGAACAATCTTGTTTTTTAACATTTTTTATAATCACTGGAACTCGCGCTGATTTATTCCTAACATGTCTCACGTTCTAAGTCATTATTTGTACCACTAGGTTGTCCAGAGCGATCTGAGGAGTTTTTCAGTTTTCGCTATCCCAAACTTCCGGTAATGGCCGGGGCTTTTACCTCGATGTTAAAACGCTTCTCAGATCGCCCTGGAACAAGGTACGAGTACAAGTAATGACTTCGAGCGTGAGACAAGTTATCAATAAAGACGTGCAGCGTGAGTTCCATTGATGGTAATAGCCACGCGTAAGCGTAAAATCTAATAACGCTCAATTGTTCTACGATATGACTTTTGGCTGGTTACATCCCCTTTCTTTATATCAAGAATTTATGGGGTTGGGGAGGAGAATTTCTGACTGACACCCCATACCGAAGCGTCCTAGATACATTCCAATTAGTTCCGTGCGAGTTTATAGAGGGTGCCACGAGTTTTATGTGGGAATTTCTACTCAGTTTTCAGCCTAAAATTAAACTGAACTAAATGAAACTAGCTTGTATTTAATTATTATTTAGTTTAGCTTAGTTGTAATTTAGTTTGCTTTAGATTTGGGCTGAAAAATGAGCAAAAGTTACCAGATGAAACACGTGGCGCCCTCTGAAAACTCTGATGGAACTAATTGGAATGGATCTAGGACGTTTCAATAGTGACTTTTTAGAGTATCATGCGACTCGCGAGTGACGGACGACAGGCCCCTGTGATGACGGAGCCCGGTGCCATCTTTGTTGCGGAAAATCACGGCAGTTTTTGCGGCCGGGGTTTGCAACAATGGTTAACGCGTTACCCCTCTTCATGATCCAGTTGACGGTGCATCGTTAATTCTAGTGTACTCATACGTATAAATCCTCAATGGAGATTTCTCCAGGAGCCAGGAGCACATTTACGTTTAACTCTAGTTTCTTCCACCGTTTGCGCAAGGCCGTATGAGAGAGAAGCTGCCCGTTGGTGCTTTCCTGCTCCAGTTGATTCGACATCACACCAAGGTTCTTATTTCACGAAAGCAGTGAGGGGTTAATTTCCCAGCCTTTGCGAGAACTGGTGCGATGTTGGGAGGTGGACCTCGAGATTTCTACCCCAGTATAGGCCATGGCTTGAAGAAGCCATGTCCTTCCAAGCTTCAAGGTAGTTTCAACAATGCTGTTGGTCGCTGGGTTTCTGGGAAATCGTAGGATGAGTGATATTTTCCACACCTGGTTATTAGGTTACGAACATTGTCACGAATTGTTCCAGAATGGGGGTCACGACCAAAAAAAAAACCATAGTTGGGAAATGGTACAGTGTCATCACGGACACTCTTACGGGCTCATCTTTATGCAACTCCTGACTTCACAACATTGCATCGTCGTGAAAACGACGAGCAACCTTTCCTGGCTTGACTGAATGCCGCCGTCCTTTTGCCAAGGCTCGGAATAAGAAGGAAAAGCCACTCACTGTTCTGCCCTCTTTGGCTTGGCGGCTATCTGCAAGGCTCACGCTACACAGAGAAGTCGAATCGATGATTTGCAGTGCATTCTGGGGCGAACTCACGATAAAACGTGCCATTTATAGATAGACATACGAAAGCTTCGTCTCGAAGAAACGAAAAATCGTTTTAATAATGGTGCCTGTACATACTTGAAGCATAGGCTGATCGAAAAATGTGTTTTGAACTTCGGGTATCATACAGATGCGCCCTAATGGAAACAACCAACAAGTTCTGTACCCCTCTCCAGCCGTTTCATGGGTCGTTCAGACCTTTGACAACGATGGAAAACCAATCGTCCTAAAAACCCCTGCCAATTCTACTGTTGGGACTTGGGGGTGCATTACAGAAAACGAGCCAGTAGAAAAACCTTAGTTCAATTATAGTGTCCGCGGCCTATCTTGAGTTCTCCGCAGAACGAACACAGATAATCGATTGTACGTTTTCAGTAGCAGAGTGCCTTGTTGATATCCAAGATTGTTACAAAAACAATGGCGACCATCGGTAGAGCCACCCCATCCAGGAAGATGTAGCCGCTCACAAAATACTTGCAGGACTCAAGATACAGCGCGCACACAATAGGGCTCCTTAGGGACACAGGGACAGGGATACAGAACTTGTTGGTTGTTTCCATTAGGGCGCATCTGTATGATACCCGAAGTTCAAAACACATTTTACGATCAGCCTATGCTTCAGGTATGTACAGGCACTATTATTAAAACGAGTTTTCGTTTCTTCGAGACGAAGCCTCCGTATATCTATCTATAAATGGCACGTTTTAGACAAGATTTAGATTAGGGGTTTGAATAACATCTCTGTAATGTGTGGTGCAGTGGCAACCCGGACCACTGCACTGTGACTGAGGTTGGCGCTAATGACCAAGTTGTCGACGCGCCATTAAGCCTCAATTCTCCCCCTCTTCCCGAAAATGCGAGTGGTGGCTGAGGCCGGAATCGAACCCGGGACCTCTGGAACACAAGACGATCATGCTAACAATCAGGCCATCTTCCCCCAAGAACCCTGAGTACAGTACAGTTTTTACAAAATATCCCCGGGCTCTAGGGGAGTCTTCATCTTGCAAGTGCTGACTATGCTGGACTGGTATGGGCATATCACCGTTGCATTTATCATATCAAAAGTATAGTACTGGTACGAATCTCGATACGAAAGAGGTTTTAAAAAAAAAAAACATCTTTGAAAGTTTTCGAGAACACTATTTTTTTTTCTTTTTTCTTTTAATCATCCTTCTTCTGCCTTCAAAACTGCAATTTTAAACAAGTGGAAGTTTTGCTTTTCCAACTTACAGCCTTAATACATGTTTTGCAGGGAAATAATCGTCCAAAACAACTTTTGGGGGAAAAAAAACATTAGAGTTCTTATCCCCATGGAATTCACAGCTGCGAAGGTAGAGTTACTTTTATTTTTATTTAGGTTGCATTGTGTCATTTCGCGCGATATCCAAATTTAAGTAAAGCCACCCAGACATTGCCCGAGCAACAACTGATAAATATCCAATCCCTTATGCTGCAAAACATATGCTATGCTATGCTGATGGCGGCTCAGCCGGTTACAACAGGGTGCCGTCATTTACCGGGTGGCTGCGTAGCCAGGATGACGATGAGAGGGACAAATTTAGCTGGAAAAATCCAAGCAGAAAACCCAGGATCTTTGACATGCTACAATCGACATGAGCAAGAGAGGCCACAGGGTCCTTCTCCTCCCGAAAATGCCGATGGGGAGGGTAGGCAGGGTGGCTGAAGTTGCGAAATATGAACAGATTCCACTGGCTGAAAACGATTACAGTTGTTGGCAGCAGCTAACAGCAAATTCAAAATCTAGATTAGGGGCTTGTTTAACATCTACGTAATGTATTGCCCAGTGGCAACCCGGACCACTGCAGTACTGTGACTGAGGTTGGCGCTAATGACCTCGCTGTCGACGCGTCATTAGGCGGCAATTCCCTCTCCCCCCATCCATAAAAACCGCTCATTTTTAGGCCTAAGCATTGAAGCGCACATTTAGGATACACTAACGCTGGTATATGACGTCATATCTCCCGAGCAATGGCGAATACCCGATTATATTTTCGAACGCAAACAGAACCATGTTTTTTGTGCTTTCACTGGCGCTGACTGAATTTAGATTATGCCTATTTATAAAAAAAAAAAAAGGTTAAAAAATACACATGGGTTCCAGTCTTTAAACTATAGAAGCTCGGCGTGTCCGATTCGTTGTCTGCGAAATGACGTCACACGCTGTTTTTTCGGTCATTACGCGGTCACAGCCGAGTCATTCCTAGTTTTATAACCTCACGCAAGTTTTCGGTTTGATTCAATCTCCGGCAAATGAATTTTATCGTTGCATCAGTTTCAGATCAAGAAAAATTCCAAAACTCGGTTGACGAAATGTATACATCTTGTTAACGAGTTTTCCAACCAAAAGAGGTCTTTGAATCCTCTCCTGACCTTCCCTCCCTTATCTAACAAGTATATATATTCTGGTTTCTAGGCAGCAACAGAATGTAACTGAGAATGTAGAGAGACAGATCTTTGGTGCGTATCAACTCTTGAAGAAAGCGGTTGAGGTCGTCAGAAGCCGGTCACAAATCACGCCACGCATCTCAGAAAAGCTAGGGACGACTCAAGGATTACGCAAACACGTAA
>JAHWFP010251047.1:0-20303 GCA_023313725.1 Lithobius niger
GATAATAATAATATGATAATGAATAAGATGTAGTAAAACTCACACAAGTTGTTTTATATAACTTCGAGAATTACACTTGCACTGTAATTTGAAATAAAGTATTATTATTATTATTATTATTATTGAAAGATATTAAATATGGAGTCCCGCAGGGTTCTGTATTGCGACCTCTTTTATTTATTGTGTATGTAAATGACCTTTTGCACATCTCTTGGAAAACGGATATCACACTTTACGCTGATGATATATTTTTCCTATCCATACATAACAATAATAAGAAAATGATTAAACATTTGCAAGATGACTTTGACAAGCTAAGAGTTTATTTATTACAAAATGATTTAATTATGAACACAGAAAAAACATGCTTTTTACCAATAAAAACATCACATATGCAAGAGATAAAAAAAAATATCGTCGTATGTGAAGACAAATGTAACGAAGAAACCTCTAACTGTAATTGTAAAAAAATGAACAGAATATATAGCATCAAATATCTAGGTCTTCAACTAGATACTAATTGGAAATTTTATAGTCATATTGAAAAATTAATTACAAATATTAGGAAAACCATACCGACCCTATATAAAATCAAAGACGTTTTAAACGAAAACAACAAAAAAATGGTGTTCGAATCCCTGATTATGTCAACTGTTAAATATGGAATAACAACTTATGGTTCTACCACACAATCCATGTTAATTCAACTTCAAAAGGTGATCAATAAAGCTGTTAAAGTACTCTTTAGAACTGAAAAAAATAAAAGTAGTAAAGATATTTACAATCACATAGGTATTCTTAATGTTAACCAAACACATAGATTTGAAATCATAAGAAAGAATTATTTTAAAACTAATAACTGGAAAGAAAAAGAGAGATCTGTAAGAGGTAACAACAAGTGGATCAGCGAACCGATGTGGAGAAACTCATATGGTAAAAGAGGGAATACATACATGGTACCAAGTTACATGAACAAAATACCAGTAAATCTAAGAAATTTGCAAAATTACAACCAGATGGAAAAGGAGATTAAAATGTGGATTAAAAGTACATAGGAAACATTGGCATAATTAACATGAGTGAAATAATAATAATAACATACAACATAGCATTTTTCTAGTTTTAAGTTATAGTAACTGTACATATATTGTAAATAAAAATAGTTAAATTGCTTGCACATACAAGTCGTAAGACTTCGTGCCTTTTGTACCTAGTACAACTGAATAAAGCTTATTATTATTATTATTATTATTATTATTATAATCAATAAGGGGGGGGGGCGGAATGATAATGGCGCGTCGACAGCTTGGCCAATAAATTATAACTATGAAGATATGATAAGGAATTTACAAACTGACTTTAATATGTTAAATGGATATCTGATGGAAAATGAACTTTTCATAAATGAGGGGAAAACAGTACAGTTAGATATAACAGTAGCGAAAATGAAAGATAAATATAAAAAATATATAATTAGTCATTCTGCAAACTGTGAATCAATGAAAGGAAATAGAAATGAACATTACTGTAAGATAACATGTAAGGAATTAGGAATTAAAAAAACAACAAAATACTTAGGAATGGATGTTGATTCTGAATGGAATTTTAAACAGCATATTATTACTTTAATAAATAAATTAAGGAAATTGATACCACAATTATATAATGTTAAATTTCTGTTAAACAAGAAAAATAAAAAAAATTTATATGATGCATGGATTGAAAGTCTACTACGCTATGGAATTGAAATTTATGGCTTTGCGAGCGATCATGTATTACTTAGATTACAACGAGTACAAAACAAAATAGTAAAAGTATTGTTTGGAAAGGAAGGAGAAAGAACAAATGACTTATACGTAAAAAATAATATTCTTAAAATAACAGAATTACGTGATTATGTGATTATCTTAAAAAATTATTATATAAGTACACATAAAAATTATGATAAAAATAAAGGAATACGACTAAGGAAAACAACACAGAGATTTAAAATACCTGAGTGGAGAAATGCGTACGGAACGAGGAACAAACAATATTATATACCTAAGGTTTTCAATAAACTAAACCCAACAATGCTGAACTACCAAAACAAAGGAGATTTAAAAAAAGAATTAAAAACAGAACTAACAAAACTATATCGATATTAAAAAAAAATAGAACTTTTAGTACCTGTAATGATTATGACTATGTTACATTGTAAATATTTATAAATTCATGTTTTTTGTACTAATGTGTTAATTTATTAATGTGTTAAATTATTAATGTTCATGTATGTTATTGTAGCTCATACAAGTTTCATTGAAACTTCGAGCAATGTGTGCAATAAATTATTATTATTATATTATTATTATTATTATTATTAGCATTATTTATATATTAAAAGCCTACCGTGTCGAACTTTTACGAAATTTGTGACTGCATCTTCTCCGTTAATAATTGGTATGTGATAGTGTGGATGGTGTCTACAGACAGCTACCGTCATGTAGTTTTGCACCTTAAGGCAGAATTTCAGTTTATCGTGCTATTCCATATTTACGAGGCCCCAAATGAAGGGAGCCATTCCACATGCGACCTCTACCCCACCATCAAGTGTTCGTATCCGCAATAAAAACCAGTTTTTTTGGAAAGGCTGGGACTAAGGGGTGTGGGCAGCAGTGGCGTCAGGACTGAATTGTTTTGCGGCCGTCAGAGGGCACATCTGGAAACAGAGTGGGCGGATAAACACACAAAATACATTAAGCTACACATATATTAGAAAATAAAAATAAAATAAAATGAAGTAAAAAAACGAAAGCTCAGTTTAGTCATTTGATTTCATGTTTACCTTGCAAGTTTTTTTTAATATTATTTCATTTTCTGGGGGGGGGATCGGGGGCCGGGGGGGGGGGGGGCTGAAATATTTAGGGAGATCATGACCTACGATGGCTCACCCCTAGCACCGTCACTAGGTGTGAGGAGGTTCTTATAACAAAAATCAGTACCTTTCCCCACCAAAAACCGTTTTTTTTTGGTGTGCAAAACAAAAACTCTTAGTTTAACTTCTTTCTAATTTCATGATAAAAGCTGGAGGGAAAATTTCGTCATTCCACCCATTAAGTTCTCCAATTTTCAAAGCTTCCATTTTAGGCAAAGGTATTGACATTTCAACAGCTCTTTGGTAATTATTTTGTAATGAACAGCTAACAACATTTGAACCAACTTGATTACTGCTAGGTGACATAACAGGTGAACTGAAAACATTAGTTGTTGAAGTTAATGGTGGCTTAGGTGCGATACCAGCTGTACTCAAATTAGGTGTCACTTGAACATTAGGGCTAGCTGGAGGAAACTGAGGTGCTAACCTTGATGGGGTAACCCCTAACGGTGATTGCACAACTTATGGAACAATAGGGGTAGTCATCCTAGTCGCTTGTTCCCTTCTAGTCCTAGGTCTCTTCCCTATTTTACTAGCGTCCCAACTTAAATTACAATATTCAGGGTCTAAATCTTACTTAGATCTAGTAGACCTTGGCATAAAATCTCACAATATTGAGAGTCTTAGGCCTATAGGCTATGGAAAGTCACTTCAAGGCTAAAATTCAGAAGCTTACTCAATCAAGGGTAATCAGGGTAAAGTCTCAATAGGTAAAAGTCAAAAGGCACTAGCCTACATATGCCCACACAAAATCTTCAAATAAATAAAAAAAAAGGGCACTAAGTGATCCAAATTATTCTTCACTGCAATATAAGAGTTATTTCTATCTCAAACACAGTTCACAATACTCACAACTACTCAGGTTGTCTCTAGGTTACTCACCGAAGGCCCAGGTAAAAATGGAACACCCAAGATGGCTGCCGGCATTCCAAAAGGGTTTCTTGGTAGAAATGGGTCCTTTCCTACATGAAAAATGGACGGCCGATGCACCACTTGTGCAACCCCGCTATGCCCGGTACAATGAAGAACGCCAAAAAGATTGGTAATTTCAGGGTTTAATCCAGGGCCACACGGTCTGTCCTTAGGAGATGTTGTCCAGCGGTTCAAGTAAACTCTAGTCAGGGTTTCTAGCAGAGTGGCACACTTCAGGAAAGAGTTCTTAGCTGGTTGGAACTAGCTCCCAAAGTGAGGCTGAAGGGGGCTGCAAAGCCATAAGTACCTAGAGCTGCATCCAGTACCTACCACTGGTGGTACAAGGTACTTCCTGTACTACATCCTGGTATCCCAAAAGCCATCTCTGCTAGCAGCTACCCCTAGGGGTAGGCAAGGCCAGAGCCATCCTGACCACTGATCTCCAGGGACTGGACCATACATCAAAGTGCATAGAATTATTGGAATACATCAATAAAAATATAGAGTATACAGAATACATAACATGGAGCCATGGCATCAAGGTAAAGAGGCCCACTAATGCCCTAGCTTAAGGAGTAGGAGGCAGCTGTGGAAACCGTCGTTGCATGGTTCTTAATCTGTAAAACAACCTAACAGACTGTGGGTGGTCGTCTTGTTTCACTTTAATTTAAGTGTGTTTTACGGTTTAGTGAGTTAGCGGATTTTAATTTGTCAACAATAAAGAGTAAATTTTATTGTGTTATAAATACGTTAATTTGATTAGCTGAATTGAGTTTGTTAACATAAAATGTAAGTACAATGACTAAATTTTTATGTTTGTTTTGATTGATTCGTCTGGTTTCAATAATAGGTAACTAATAACATGTTGTCTTCGTAGCAACAAAAAAGGTACAAAGCAAACCACACGTTGGCATTGTTTTAAATAATCTCTGCAAAACTGCGTAAAGGCTAGAGCATACCAAGACTGACAACAATACCCTATAATTTTGTCCACGAACTTCGAGCGTCATTGTTAATAGTGTTCATTGTTGTATGAAAAAACTCGTGGATTGTGATTAGTTATAAGGTAAGCTGCTGTAGCAGGGCCTGTGGCTTCGGGCCAAGGCCCTATTAAATTCAAGTCAATTCGTTGTCGCCTACTGTGCTTTAAGATTGCTGCGTAAACATGTGTAATGCTTAACGACTGATTATAGCCTTAATTAAATGTTTTCCATTAAATGCTAACATACTACTCCTGATTTTCTTAGTGTGTGTGGAAAATAATTGAGGTAGTAACTGTAACCACTATCCATCTTTCACTATTTCTTAGTAAAATATTACTGAATACTTCTAAGATGCCCAGGAAATTACTATAGCAATGAAATCTTACCGTACCTTTCTTATGCTTCAGGCATATTCCGTCGTGAAGATAATTTTCGTCATGCTACAGCATATTTAAAAATAAATTATTATGAGATCTTATACACAGAAATGCAATAATAAGCAATTCATGTTAGTTTCTGTTACAAAGTAGTATTGTTTTTTAAATTATTTATCAAAGCAAGCAAATAAACTGAATTGTAATTGTCCTCACTGATTTTCCATCTGGTATTCTAAACATAGTAGTTGTTTTGACTTGCTGAAACATTATAATATAGTTAAGTATAGTTAAGGAATTATGTATCTACCCCAAAACAAAACTTGCTAAGGTTTGTCGACAAGGCGTGATGTCATACGTCAAGCTTTTTTGCCAAGTTAATCCCATCGAGTAATGAAATATATGAAAATTTCTTACTGCCCGATTCAGTTATTTTATTTAACGTTTGACGTCTGAGTCGGTGTGATTAGCATGGCAAAAGAGGTAGGTGTTTGATATCATGGCTTCAAACGGCTGAAGAGCTTGGCGGGTATCGTTACAAGTTTTTTCTGGTGTAGATATCAGACATTTTTTGGCACAAATTTGTAAAATCCATTTTTGGTTTAGAAATTACGATATGGAAAATCTAATCCCAAGGGAGCCCCACCTAACAGGATAGGAAACGCGTGAATACCCTACTGCTTGTTTAATAACAGATGTCTTCGAAATCAAGAACAGTGATGCGGTGCAATGATATAAGTTTAATTACAGGATGGAGAGCCAAATGAGCTCGATTAGTGATAAACATACGTGTGTTTGAAAGTTCGACATTTAACAATTAATGAAAAATAACGAAATATATAAAAAAAACAGTAAAGAAAAATCTGACAGATGGTTGTGTCCTGGTAACCTGAAGTTGAGGGACAACTGACATTAATGCCCATTGGTTGGGAGGCAACCTTCATCCGTTAGGATGAGAGCTGTCCAGTAGGGTAAAATATGATATTGAGTCAGCTAGCCACCCCCCACTTCCGGTCACCTGATAAAAGTGGGGGTAATGATGCACTTCCGTTCGCCTGTTGAAAAGTTTAACGTTTTGTCAATTGATAAAAACCCGTAAGGCTTTTTCCAACACGTTCTACACAACGTTTTAAAATCCGAAAATTCCATGTCGGGGTCAACGTGATATTCGTAAACGCGTTTCAAATTTAACTCATCCTCAGGAAAAAGAATTAATAAATTTGTGTTGTCTCTGACCAATTGTTTAGGAATTCTCGTGTACGATTGACTGCAATAAAAAACGTCGGCGGTTGAATGACGTCCTTGAGCGAAATAAGGTTCGATTTTTTTTGTTTGTCCAAAAGGCAATCGGCAAAAAGAATCAGTTTTCGAAATTTTGGATCTAGTTCTTCGGGCGGAATTTTAAATCAATTTGAGAATCGTGAAAAAATGATACGTTCTGTCTAATTTTTTCCTCAATTTCGGTAAATACAGACTGCAAAGCTTCGTACTTTGGTTGACATAAAGTTTTACTGTAAATATATAATCGATCGTAGTCGAGCCATCTTTCGTTATAGATGAAATTAAACAGTAAGTTAGTTTTTTCACAATTCGCGGGGCCTACAATTAGACATCTGACATTCGAAGGTAGGAACGGATGATTTTTAGGTTCTTTCTTAGGTACGAAAAAGTCGTAGTTTTTAATTTTCATCGCGTTTTTTTTATTTACGCTTTTTTGTTGTTTACGAAGATACTAAACCCATAAAGTCTTCGTCGGTAAATTTATCGGAAGTATCGGAATGAGCTACTCCAAAATCTATGTTGCACCATAATTTCACGTTGCTGGGAGACTCGTCGGTGACGTACACCGCGGTAATTTCACCGGTGACTTCCGTCAGATTTAAAGTGTTGAAAGATGGCAAGTGAAACCACGGTTTGTCAATAACATTTTTATTAAGTTTTCCTTTAGTTTTGTGAATATTCTCGTAGACCCAAGTTCTAAGACAGAGTGGTTTGTCTCCGTTACCCTCGTTCGCCTTTTCGCAACAGGAGTAACAGGAAGAAGCCGAATGCATAGAATTGGTATAATTGAACGTAGTCAAAGACACGGGTTTTTGATCGTCAAAATTGATATCTAGTGTCGTACAGATGTACCGTTTAAGATTTTTCAACAGTTTTTGAGTTTCCGGGTCGCTAGGTGAAATCCACCTTTTATATTTTGATTTTTCGTCCGAAACGGGAGTCCTTGAACCCTATAAATCCTTAAATTGTACGAAAGGAGACAAGGAAAACTTTACGCCGTTGTTAATCTTTGTACCATTCTTGTTTTTAACTTTCAGCAAGTTTTTTTGCAAGAGATTGGAAAGATTCGTTTGCCAGGATGGTTGAGACATTTTCTTTCACGGTTATTCCTTTTATTATATATATTTTTTGAGGGTTTAAAAAAAGGATGTCGGTTAACAAATTTGGTCATCCATTGAAAAGGGGGAGAGAGGATGATGCGATCGGAGTCGGTCTGAGAGGTGAGCCAAGACTCGGATATGTTTTAACCCCCGAAAACAACTACGATATGCAAAGCAAGCAGTTAACTAAAGTAAGAGTCGCTATCGAACGCGAAGATGCCGTCAGTTATTCTCAGATCGGTACTTTGACAACGGACATTCAGAAACTTAAAACCGACTTCTCCGACGAATTAGCTTCCACCATCGAAAAATACACGTTGTATGTAGACGGGTCTGACGGAAATTTCTACGCGAAGAAGAAACAAATTAAGGACGTGGCTTTCCCCCGGCACACTGCAGACGCTGCAACAAAAGTCTACGTTGACAAAAATTGCCTATTACAGGATGAGCAAAAAGTATACTTCAACGCAACTAACAAGCCGATAAGAAATCTAAGCGAAACTACTTTACCGAAAGATGCCGCTATGAAGGTATTCGTTGACAGCAATTGCTTGATACAAGATGATCAGAAGGTATACTTCAATGCCTCGAACAAACCAATTAGAAATATAAGTGAGCCGACTTTATCTAGTGACGCGGCTACGAAGAAATTTGTGCACGAAAATTGTTTCGTGATAATCAGTTTCTGCATGAATTGAAAAGCCCTTTGCATAAAGAAGTCGACTGGTTCGGTAATTCTGGATCTATCGTGAACTACATAAGTACAAGTTCTGGTTTAATTCGTAAAGCAATTTTATACTGCAACGATCTGAGCGTAGAAGTCGTCGTTAAATGTATAGCGGGAACGAAAACCTTTCTCATTACTAAAACGAAGGAAGCGCATTCGACTACTACCATTTTTGACATTCCTTACGAAATGGAAAAAGATTCGGCCATCGCGGTACACACGGTCAAAGATTTTGATACGGTTTATTTCCAGTTGGATTTGCACATCACTTTTTAATAGATTTTATTTTATCTAAAACAGCTTCGTAATTACGAGTCTTAGAGAAGCCGCTAAGGAAAAATAAACAAAAGTGCCCGCACCAAATTTGGTCAAAGTTTTGCACGCATTCGTAATTGTATTTAATTCCCGGTCCCAAGTATTTAATCATGGACCGGGGAGGACCCATATTGCCAAAACTATCGAAATAACAGGGTTCGCTAGAAATGGTAGAATAGGCTACCCAGTGACTTCCGTATCCATCGTGGAAATCTTCCAAGTTTATGATTCCGTATTCACCAGTAGGCTTAATTTTTACAGGAAGTGTGTCTTTAATAAAAGTACCTCTAAATTTCGGAATTTTCATTCCTCTAGCCAATCGGTTTAAATCATGGTTCGTTAAAGGTTTATCAAATTCGATTAAACCCTGGGTAGTCTTAAGTAAAGACCTTTGCCACGGGGCAATTTTTTTTGGCTTCGTTTTTTTCCTTCTTGCCGGAACCTTCTACTTGCTTATGATGTCGCACAAGTTCACCTAGAATTTGTGCTTCGTTTTGTGTTTTTTTACGGCCGATACCACCCCCGCAGTCCCTCCTGCCAACCCACCAATTCCGGCCAAAATCGGCCCTAGCAACGCCAATAGCAAAAACACACCTTTCGTTTTTCGCGGTCTAGTTTTAAGCACCATATCTTTTTTATTAATAAAACAACTTCGACTTTGCCTCGGTCCAACTTTAGATTCATTTTCCTGTCGCCAATGAACAGAGCGTGACAGACAGTGTTAGCTGGCACCGCTGCTTTAAACTTCAGTTTGACTTGTACATCCACGATTCCGGATTGAAGCCTCTCGGACTGTTTGGAGCAATCCAACACAACGAGTGGATAGGCTTTCTTGAACTGAAGCAAGTCGAAACTCAAATCGTTGGTGTCGTAACACAGCTGCCTAAATTGCTGTGCCATTCTGTACAAGCCGACGTACTCTCCAGTAGCAAAATTAGTATTCAAATCGAGAAACGGATATCTTTCGGAATTTAGAGTCACGTGAGCGTCTTGCAAACTACAGTGGTCGAACATGGCCGGATTTTTACCTAAAGCGTCCTGTCTGTTTGTTTGAAAAGCTAGAACTATCCACCTAAGTTTTTCAACCGCAGAAGTAGTCAGCACGCGCCAGGTGAAGTTTGTATTTTGAGGGAGCTCGCAGCTATCATAATGTTAGTGTCTAAATCCTAAATCCACCGTAGTTCCGTTGTCTATGAGATAGTAAAGTTTAAGTTTTTGATCGTTCGATGCGGTAACGTGGGGGATGAGCCAAGAAATGCTACTGAGAACAACTTTACCATTGGCCGCGGCTGCAGCTTTGAAGATGGCATTTGTATCGCTGGTCCTCATGCAAGTGAGCACGTGTTTAGTTCCATAAATTAGCGTGTCGTAATTTTCGAAAAATTCCATGATGTGTTTCAAGGGAATGGCGAATGTAAAACTTCCTTTGGGAATTGTTTCAACGATGATGGATGCGTGCCGCTGTATGAAACCCGAGTTATCGGTTAGATCAGCAGCTACAGAAGCTGCACTATCCAATGCCCAGCACTGACCGAGCAATGCCGGCTGTTCCACCGATCCGTAAGAGAGCAGCCCTTTCATTAGGGTACCGAATCCAGGATAATTTAACTCGTCTACTTGTTTATCGCCTAGATGGTATTTTATATTAAAAAACAGGAACATGGGAGCATTATTAATCAACATCGCTGCGTCAGCATCTGCATAAGCCGAGTCATCGTGCTTCAGCAACCTGCCTTTAATCAAGAGGTAACTGTTGGCAACGTGCAGAAATAAATCTTGGTTTTCCACGTGTATTCGGATTTCAGAATTTACGTTGTTGAGATTCGTACCGACGATGGGATTATATTCGTGATAGGTGTAAGATTCGATAGACGAGTCGTACAACAAAGGTTCGTTGATTTTTAAATAGTCTTCTACAACGCTCATTTTCTAGCCGTTGTTATAAATTTGATGAAAACTTTGTTTCTAGGCGTTAAACTGATTGTGTTTTTATTATTATTAAAGTTTTTATTATTACGAAAGAATCCTTTTCCTTTTTTTCAAACACGAGTATCTTGCCCCTTTTTTTAATTTTTACATTTTAAATGAAGTCGAACCGTGAGGGTCTCGCCATTCAGGTTTAACAGCTCGTTGGTCTGAGATGTAAGCCACACTCTCATACTTCTGATTAAGTTCATAGTAATGGGTAAATAGATTAAATTATGCGGAGACTCGATGATTTGGAAACCGGGAGGTGAATTTGGATAAAACGAATATAAAGTGGGTTGAGTGTCACCATTTACGTAAGAATTTCCAATGATGTCAACGTGCACAAAAATCGTGTTTATATTTATTATTTCGACGGTATTTTGACTTTCTCGACTTCTCAAGTAAGTTCCTAAATGAAACCCCAAGACTCGAGCCAAGCTGTTTTCACCCGTAAAGGCTATTCCGTATTTAGAATCGTTAATTATCAAGTTGGTTCTTAAAGTATTTACATTAGGAAGAATCGAAATAGCTTCCCTGTCATGACCATTTGATCTATCGAGTTTTTGAGAAATTTATTCAAATTCCGGGGGTTATTCAAGTTCCGGGGGTGACTATCACTTCCTGCCAAGTTATACCAGCATCTGCGGTATATTTAATTTCGTTATTTTTTGAATCGATGTTGTATATGCTGTTATACGTGTCTAAATTAATAAGCGCCAATTCGTAGCTTTTTTCAGGGTCTAAATGAATCGGAGCATTTAGGTTAAATGTCAAGTCGGAGTCTTTGCCAGTGAGGATAAAAGAACAAGAGTCCATTTCTTTTTTTAATTCCTTTTTTTCATCCAATAAACAGCGCCATAGCAAAAAGCACTTTCCACCCTGCTCCAGATAGAAGAAAGGGAAGGCTCACCAGATCGATGAAAACGAAAAAAGGTTATAAAGGCATTCTCTTTCAGACCCCCACTTTGATAATGTGAATGGAAGTAAAGTCATTACCCCCACTTTGATCCCGTGACCGGATGTGACGTATTAGGAGCTCTAGATCAACAGGTGAGCAGAATTGTAGGAAGTAGCAACCCTCCTCCAGATCGACGAAAGCCGGGTAAAAGGTAGTAACCCTCCTCCAGATTGATGAAAGATGGACCACCCACTTTTCATCAGGTGACCGGAAGTGCATCATTACCCCCACTGTTATCAGGTGACTGGGAGTGGATCCCCATTTTGACCGGAAGAGTGGTATCGTAGCAAATCCCACCCTCCTCCGGATCGACGAAAGCCGGAAAAAAAGGTAGTAAAAAGCACCCTCCTCCAGATTGATGAAAAATGGAAGGCGCCATTACTCCACACTTTTCATCAGGTGACCGGAAGTGCATCATTACCCCCACTTTTATCAGGTGACTGGATATCGCTGACTGGATATCGCTGACTCAATATCGTATTTTACCCTACTCTGTCCACTACAACAGGAACCAGTCAGTTTCCAGTATTAGATTGTGCTAATACCCCTTTGTTAAAAAAAGGGAACTGAGAAGTTGTCCCTTCATCTAAGAATGATTTTTTTTATTCTCATAACCATTAAAAACAAGCAATAATATGCATAAATTTGCTTGTGCCATTGCATTCCATCTAGATTCAGACAGCAACAAAAAACTATTCCTTTTACAAACTTTCCTTGCTGCATTGTTGGCAAAAGTAACTAGGGTCCTGCCAACAATATCTTTGTAACAATGGCATACTCTTTGGAATCAACAACGAGAGCCACTTGCCTGTGCAGCGGCCGAGAATTTACCGAATTCCCTGGTAACCAAACCAGAATTGCCCGAAAATATTAAATACATTGCCAAGAATACGTAAAAATATTTTCCAAGATATTTTCCAAAATATTACTTTTGCGATTTTCTTCATTTTTCAATATTCCTCGAAGCCCATCAAGAAAGTTCAGAGGCCAAAAAAAAACACTGCAATACGTGTTTTTTATTCTATTTTTTTTGTACACTGAACCCAAGATTTGTCCAAATATTTTTTGAAAATTCAGCATGCCCTATTGTAACGTTTACTCTGTTACAGAATTTGCCTGACCCCCGGCTACGGAATAAGTATTGAGAAACAATCATTCTATCTCGTATAGACCTTAAAACCTAAAGAGTTTGTTGATGTATGATTAGGTAAAATGTAACCATAACTACAATTTATTTGTAGAATTTTCGCCTTCATATTCTACGTTAGGGTGGAGTGCTTTCTATGGTAGAAAAAACTTTTTTTTTATTTTGAATCGGCTAGGTGCGGAAAAGTTGCCTTTCAGCCTCCTTATCACTCTCCCAAAAGCAAAAAATTCTAAAAAAAATTTCAGAGGTGCCCCAAGGGGTCCAAAGTTTGTAAATTCTATGAAAATTTGACGTTTTCCTCTAAATTTTCTGTAAGTCACCACATTTGAATTTAAAATCGGCGATAAGGCCAGAAGATGCCTTATAGCATCAATATTGCACGCCAAAAAAATTGTTGACCTTGCACTATATTAAGAGGTGCCCCAAGGAACCCCAAGAATCACCAAAAAATGGGAATATTACACAATGTAAAGCAGATGAACTCGCTCATGCCCCAGTGCCACAAAGGGGCAAAAACGCCTACAAACCTATCTTTGGTGTTGCTTCTGCGTTTGTGAGTGTGAATTTGGGGCTCTGGCTCTGTAGCCCAGTTTCCAGCAAAATTGAGCACCTACAAACGTGTTGGGCGCGAAATCCTATTGGACGGTGCTTTCTAGTTTTTGTTTGTTTTCCATTATTGTGTCTGATCTACATCACGTTCAAAAGTCATTTTTTTGTTTTAGATTGAATGTTGGGCTGAACAGAACTGGCAACAGTGAGTGAACAGAACCACAGACTGACAGTAACTAATAACTATGGTGGGGAAAATATCAGTCAAACCCAAAACAAGATAAGTGAGCAAATGTCCTGTTTTTGGTGCTCCTGCAAAAATGCCTAAGACAGTGCTGCCAACAAACGCTGACATCATGAAGTATTTTCTGTATATTCGAGGGGAAATGAAGCCAGATAAACCTGTCGCCCAGGATCCTACAGTTACGGATTTTGCATAACGTGTCGCATGTGGAAATGAGTGTTTATGGTGCAAAGCTTCTATACCAATTATTTCCCATAGTAGTTTAGTGGAGAAGATAAAGTTGTACCACAACAAGTACCGTAATGTGCTGAAGCCCTACAAGGTTGACAAAATGATTCTAAATATTTAGCAAAGCTTCAAGACTTCTTCAAAAAGGCTATTGCAGCAGCGCTACGATCAGATATGCCGTATCTATCTGTCACATTCTCTAGCTAGATTTGGAAGTTTTGTACGCATCCAGGAAGCAGAAGGCAATTCCATTGTTGATGCAATATCACTCATTTCAGATGGGATTGGGAACACAGAAGCGGAAGACGATGCTGTCGGCAGAACAGAATTAACACCAATTTCACATGTATCATCGGCATCACAAACCCACTCAAGTCTCAGTATCATTCAACATACCAATATCACGTTCATAAAGGTTGACTTTAGAATTAGATGGTCCGAGAACAGAGATGAAAGTAGCTTTGCCAAACCTTCTTTTTCTTTTCTTTGTTGCCTTTCTAGACGTTTCTTGGTTGTATTTGCATCAATTCTGCCAGTCATCGTATTTTTGGAACTACTTGGTCGAGTACGAATACCTTTTCACCGTTAGGCACTTTCTTTGCTTTCTCACATTGGCAAAAGGACATGTCTACACACTTGCATGCAGAAATATCAAACAATTGTGACTTTGCCTGTTTGAGGAAGTCTTGAAGCTTTGCTAAATATTTCAAATCATTTTGCCTACCCTTGTAGGGCTTCAGTCAATTACGGTACTTACTGAGGTACAACGCTATCTTCTCCACTATACATTTACGTACGAGAAATAATTGGTATAGAAGCTTTGCACCATAAACACTCAATTCTACACGCAACACGTTCTGCAACATCCGTAACTGTAGAATCCTTGGCAACAGGTATATCTGGATTCATTTCCCCTCGGATATACAGAAAATACTTCATGATGTCTGCGTTTGTTGGCAGCACTGTCTTAGGCATTTTTGCAGGAGCACCAAAAAACAGGACATTTGCTCACTTGTCTTGTTTTGGGTTTGACTGATATTTTTCCCACCATAGTTATTACTTACTGTCAGTCTGTGTTTCTGTTCAGTCACTGTTCCCAGTTCTCTTCAGCCCAGCATTCGATCAAAAACAAAAAAATAACCTTTAAGACACAATAGTGGAACAATAGTGGAAAACAAACAAAAACTAGAAAGCACCTCCCAATAGGATTTCGCGCCCAACACGTTTGTAGGTGCTCGATTTTGCTGGAAACTGGGCTACAGAGCCAGAGCCCTAAATTCACACTCACAAACGCAGAAGCAACACCAAAGATAGGTTCGTAGGCGTTTTTGCCCCTTTGTGGCACTGGGGCATGAGCGAGTTCATCTGCTTTACATTGTGTATTATTCCCATTTTTTGGTGATTCTTGGGGTTCCTTGGGGCACCTCTTAATATAGTGCAAGGTCAACAATTTTTTTGGCGTGCAATATTGATGCTATAAGGTATATTCTGGCCTGATCGCCGATTTTAAATTCAAATGTGGTGACTTACAGAAAATTTAGAGAAAAACGTCAAATTTTCATAGAATTTACAAACTTTGGACCCCTTGGGGCACCTCTGAAAATTTTTTTAGAATTTTTTGCTTTTGGGAGAGTGATAAGGAGGCCGAAAGGCAACTTTTCCGCACCTAGCCGATTCAAAATAAAAAAAAAGTGTTTTTCACTCCACCCTATTCTACGTATCGTTTTTTACGTTTAGTTGTTGAAATTTTTTAACTTTTTTGTCATTACTCGATCGATTATTCGTTTTTGACTGGCATCCTCATTAATTACGACAGTTTTTTCGTTCATTTTACTAGTAAACAGGCTTTAGGCCCATTGTTGATGGAGCAAACGGCTCTTCATTTCAAATTTATATTTACTTTTTATTTTAATGACGATACCACATTTGTTAATGCCCCTTAAAAATCTGGGTGCAAAATGGGCTAAGTTGGGCTGTTTGCCTTTTGGTGTGACGTACTGCTGCTCTTTGCTGGCTTTTTTCTTATTTTAGCCTTTTTTTTTAAACAGAGGCCTATGCTATGTGTCAAATTTACGTTAACAAGCTTTCGTTTGCTCCGGGATTTAGTTTTTGTTAGTTATTTGTAGCCTCTTTTCACAGCCAACACTAAATATTACAAAACAAAAATGAATCGTTTGGTGTTTAAGGTAAGGTTTAACTAAGCCGAAGTCAAAACAGCAAAGGAACACAAATTACTTTCCTGTAAGGTTTCAGATACGTCAGTGTTGCTGTACTGTTTAGTCCACGTGAAACCTTACTGCTGTATTAAAATGTTTTACCATGTTTTACTTTTTCATACGATAGGTCAGCTAAGGTACATTCTATTTGGATAAATGACGTCGCTGAAAAATGGTTAAAAAGTATTCGTCTAGTGTGCTTAGAACGAATTTGGAAGAAATTCACTCTAAGTGCTTAGAACTTGGAAGAAATTCAATGTGTGGAAAAGTGCCTTAAATCTAGAAAACTGATATATGTATCAACAGTAGGGTGATGAACGGAAAGTAGATGACTTGACTAAAGAACAATGAAGCAATTGGCCCAGAAAGTAGTCGACTGTGTAGCCTCACATAGTTCTTAATTTTTCCGGCATCAAAAGTTTTTAAGTTCGGCTATGGTTTTAATTGTATTTACGTGTATAATGGTTGGATACAGCAGCAAGATTTCACGTGGACTAAACAGTACAGCAACACTGCAACATCTGAAACCTTACAGGAAATTTAATTTGTGTTCATTTGCTGTTTTGACTTCGGCTCACTTAAACCTTACCTTAACATCAAACGATTCGTTTTTGTTTTGTAATTCTTGTTACTTTGACATACCAAGTTGATCTCTGTACTCTTTGCAAGCGCACTTAATTTCGCTCGCCTCGCTCGCTCATTCAATTCAAGTCTATTGTTTGTAAGTTGGTTTTTTCTACAGCTCTCTTTCAGCGACTTTGGCTTTTATTTGTATTATTACAGGTTGGCAAGTCAAAATGGGCAACGAACATTTTAGCTTTGAAACGGTAGTATGACGTCAAACCACTATATTCGTAAAAAAAGGATAATGCTTCCTCTTTACGTTTCCTCAAATAGCGGGTAAATCGTTGACTCACAGCATTGTTAGCATTTGTTTGGTCTGTAAGTCTACCCCTTGTAGCTGGCGTTTGCTGATTGGCATTATAGCCTAACAACAATGTTTAAAACAAGGTAAAACAATAAAACTGATCGTTCTGGGCCCAGTAATGGTCACTGGTCTTCACAAGCAAGCACTGACCGAGGTCTGCCGCAAGGCAGCTGTATCAGTCCAGTGCTTTTTGCAATTGCCATAAATGAAGTTTTGGAAGAGATGTGGTATCATATGAACATTGTGTGTTACGCCGATGATGTGGCGGTGTGGTTTGTTGGAAGTGACATTGACGTACTAGCATGGCTTGGTCATGGTGCTGTAGAGCGCATTGAGCAAGCGTTGGTGAAACGAGGTCTTTCGAGTCACGAGCGAAGACTGAAATGGTTTTGTTCTCTCGTATCTGAAACGTATGTTGTGAGGTAGGAGGGATTTTAATCCACCCAACGAACTGCGTGAGGGATCTAGGTGTTTGGTTGGATAGTAGTCAACGGTGGACAGAGCACACAAGAGTTCTGAGAGAGAGATTGGAGCTCCGCCTTCCAGTCTTGCAAGCACTGACACACTACCATGACATTCCAAGGAAACACCTGTTAGCAGCTTATCGTGCACATGTTAGAGCAACCTTAGATTTCAACCTCCCTTTCCTTGCAGGAGCAAAACAGCTACTGAACAGTTTACGTGTTGTCATAAATGAAGGTATACGAATGGTGACAGCTTGTCTCGTTACAACTCCTGTTCAGAATCTCTGGGTGGAGGCCTGCGATCCACCAGTACATCTTAGGGCTGATGAAGGGATAGTGATGCTGTGCCTATGGGATATCTGTAGAGGCGCACAGGACCCTGTCTCGAAGATTCTGTATGATTACATTTCTTTGAATGTAGAGGAGTGTGAGAAGTTTGGTGTTGCAGGCCGAGGGATGAATCTTCTTCGTGGCCCTTTTCTTCGTGCACTACTGAGTGTCACATCTGTGCATCCTCATTGCCTGTGGGTATGGTGCCCTGAATTAGATAGTGTTCACTAGGAAGAGTGTACAAGCGTGCCGTATTTTTTTTGTGATGCATCGTTTCACGCGGAAACGATGACTGGAGGAATTGGAGTGTGGATACCAGACCTGAAACTGCGGTTCCAGATAAGCTTAGCTGATGTCTCATCGAGATATGGTTGTGAGGTGTCAGCAGTATCCATAGCATTTGATATTGCGACCGACTATGAGCTTCTAGACTTCAGGATCCTTACAGACTCGAGGGCATCAGTTGTGGCGCTGAGAGGAGCGAAAGCATCTCTGTCTGTATCGGATCCTTTGAAGTACAGTATCTACTGGAAGCTATGTACTGCTTCGCAGTCTGGTTTTCCAGCAATTGAGTGGGTAAAAAGACATACTAGTATTGAAGGCAATGAGGAAGCAGATGAAATGGCAAAACAAGCATGCATGCTGTGTGATAAGATCATAACTCTTACGCCTTCCATGGCGACAGCAAAAAATAAGCTCCGATCCTGGCCATTGAAGCGCTGGAATTTGGAGTGGGCAAATGCGCTGACAGGTAGGGCACTGTTCCGGATCTGTAAGACCAGCGCCTATGATTCACCTCTCAATACTCTGCCCTACTGGAAAGCCAGACTAGTGTCGCGGCTAAGGACTGGGCATTGTTTGCTGCAGTCACATAGGAAACGAGTGGGTTGGAGCCTGACTTCAGCCTGTTTGTGTGGTGAGGAGAGCACTGTCTCGCATCTGTTGCTACACTGTCCCTTATGGCAGAGTCAACGGCGAATAATATATCGCTCTGGATTAAGAAAAGAACAACAGCAGATGATCTACTTGCAGTCACTGGGCATGCAGAGGAGTCATTTCGGCTCAGCAGCATTGCAAAATTTGTTAAGGCAACGTGCTCCATAATTTCAGTCATCCTGTTCCCCCTGTAAACCAGAATTGTTATTGAATTTGTATTTGTATAGGTAGTAACCGGCAATTTGTGTGAATTCTGTGATTTCTGTAGTTTTGCAGTGATCTTAGTGTTACTTTTTGGTAGGTATTGTAATTTTGTTTTGGGAGTGGGCGCATGGCTTAGGCCCAGGGCTCACAATAAAAATGCAATGCTCCCCGTAACTCCGAAATGGGTCGACCAATTGAAATTTCTATTTCAATAAAGGGAACATCTCCGGAAGTAGCGCTTTCAAATGAACTAAGAACCAGCTTTCTATGACAAGTGGTTTAGTCTGCAGAGACCATTGTATAAACGTGTTCAAATAACAATAACAAGAAGAATTCCAAGCCAAAAATGAAACTCACGATTCCAGCTCAAGACCAGATCTCCGAAGTGACCAATCGGAAATTAATAAAAGTTGGTACACGTGTTCCAACAGTTTAGTGGAACAGTTTAGTGGAAGTTTAGTGGAAAATATTAAAAGGCAGCGGAGAAATTAAGCATCTAAATTTCGGCTTTTACATGGGAGAACGAGATCAAACCTTACAGTAAAGGCGTTACTGATGTGGGCCATGCACGCGGGTAAAAAATAAAACAGCACGTTTGGCCACCACTGCTTGAGCAGCCAATGGCAATAATTCTTACATACTTTACAGGAACTGCTGTGGAAAATGTAGTCCGCATATTAAAATATCTATATTCTATATACAGGGTGTTCCAAAAGTCCGAGATAAGCTGAATAACTTTTGAACGGATGAGAATTGAAACATGCTTCTTTGGGGAAATCGGTTAGGTTGAGGGTTCTATCTTTTGGCATAAGAGACATCGCATGCCCCCCATAATTGGGGCCCCAGGTGGTGCAACTCAGTAATTTCAAATTGGAAGGGGGGTCGAGTAGCACGTCATAATAAAGCCCTTAACGAGCTGAGAAAAATAACGCAAAGAAAACGTCGCTACGTTGCTCCAATCAAAAATGGCGCCCCATCAAATTTTGAAATAGCAATTTTCATTGGAAGCATTTATGCCACTAGAAAACGAATTGAGATGTTCAAAACGTGATGGAATGTTCCAGATGGATAAATGAAAGACACACGTAAAGGAAATGTGGCAATATTAAGGTCCCATATATTTTTTTTTTTGGGGGGGGGGGAGTGGCGCAGGCTAAATAAAATCTTGGTTGGGGCTAAACTCAAAACTTTCAAATGGGAGGGGGGAATCGAGCTGCACCTCCTAGTAAAGATAAGCAAATAAAAACAGCGAAAAGAAATCGTCGCAACGTTGCTTCCTTTCAAAATGGTGACAATGCAAAGTTTGAAACGGGTGGATAACGTGATAAGTGAATTTGTGGCCACATCGATAAAATGCATCTCAAGAGAAAAATGTGTATTTCAGGCAAGCAACATGATGAAACCTGAAAGTAGTTTTCAAAAATAGGCCATTGATTTACTGAAGTGACAGATCTCTGCCACAATAAAGTTTGATATTTTCGTGGACCCTTATACTCTCGTACATCCATTTGCTCGTACATTTTAT
>JAHWFP010251048.1:0-12899 GCA_023313725.1 Lithobius niger
CAGAAAAATCTGAAAACTAGGAAAAGAATTTCTGGTAACGGGTGTTAACAAGCATGTTTCATTTCAATTGCAGTAAAAGTTTTCAAAGTTCTTGAAACGTTAATACTTCAGTGCTGTAATAGGACTTGATTACAGCAAACTGTAATGGGTCCTGGGTCCTGCAGTCTCCCAGAGTTTTATAGTACTGTACTTTCACAGAAACAAATGATACCTGATCGCGGTGTTTTTTCACAAATCTACAGTGTGATAAATCGTAAACTACTAAAGTGATTATTGACGAAATTCGTAGACAGCAATCCCAAACTGGACATCAGCTCGGGAAACTCTTGACAGACCGAGGCAGCAAACTTGCTTCAAGCCCTTGCAGATTTTTTTATCCGAAATTGGGACCGTGCACACGCACAGTGCTGTGCGCATGCTCCAAAAAAATCTTTCGCCGAGAGAAGTAGCCTATGTACACGTTGAAGGAGTTTGTGAGGCGTTTGCCTGAGGGGGCGAATCTCCCCTATGATTTTTGGGCACACGCGACTCCCTATGCCTCACATTTGAACAACCTGATGGGCAGCTGCGTCCTGCCCATAGGTTTGTCACCCTACGAGGTCTGGGGTTTGCCAAAACCTTTTCTCACGTTTTTGGGCCGCCTTGGCTGCCTGGTGTATGCCGTTGTTCACCTGACCCAGCGTGAGCACAGGTAAGCCGCGATGGCCAGAACAGGAATTTACATGTGCATCGAACCAGCAGAGTGGGGGAAGGGGGGTATGAAGCTTATGGCGCGCCGACAGCCAGGTCATTAGCGTCAACCTCAGTCACCGTGCAGTGGCTTTTGCGAAGTGGGCTCGTAAAATATTAGATCCCTCCACACTGGCACGGTCTTCGTTGTGTATGTCTAGTTCATTGAAACTGTCAATGGAAGCAAATACTCTGGAGGTCAATGTTATTCAGGTTGGAATGATGACATCATGGATGCTCTTTGTCTTGTGTATTCCTACAGCTCCGATGACGATGATTCTAGTGTAACTATTCCTAATGTCTTACCCCGTGCGGGTGATACCTCTCCTCCCAGACTCTACTCTCTGAAAGGGGTGTCTTGGGATGGGGGTCAGTTCTCGAGCGCCCTGGCCGATCCACCACATGCTGTTCCTAGTCTCAGTGCTCAGTACTATCAGTATCTTGCAGCACGATGAGGGAATTAAGCATGTTCCGGCTCGCAAACCGAGACGCAAAAAGGCCAACAACCGAGATAAACTTGTTCAAAATTGGCCCGTATTGAGGATGATACAGAGGCAGTCTCAATGTTTGCAAGGCTTATTGCCTGAGAGCGACCATTATTAGATATTGGTCCCTTTTCACTTCACACGAACACACACTCCTTTTTATCACCTCGACTTGCTTCTGGCTGGTCTCGTTTTCAACAGAAAGCATCACTTTTTCTTTAGGCAACATGATAGCCGCCTCAACTACACTGTGGGCTACTTTGGAGGGCGTAGTCTAACCCCAAACAGCCCCCGAAATGCCTAACCGAAGAGAAACCAGACCGCTAAATTTGGTCAATTTCGGCAAACAACCGCCTACCTTTTGATCAGTTTTTGCAATAAAATGGACATATGATACGTCTTTAGAGTCTGTGAAGTCTCCTCTTTCATACCGCTAGGTTTGTTTTATTCCAGAACTTACTATTTTGCTATATTGTGCACAAGCAATGGAATAGTCGAGAAAACATCGCACACAACGCCAGTGAATTCTCCGCCATCTTTTCTCGCGTTGATCACGTCGTGGAATCGCAGTCAAATTTTCCTGCGCGCTCGTTGGCTCAGAGCTTGCAGCTAGCTCATTGGCTTAGGATGAAGTTTATCAACAAACGCGCGTGGTTTGGTCTAAATTCTGCAATCTGTGGTTTGGTTGTGTTCAGCATTCCTGTTGAAGGAAAATGACAATGCTGAACGTGGAACAACAATTGGCTGTTAAACTTGCAGTTGAGGGCCATAATTTTTTTTCTCTCTGGCCAGGCTGGCACTGGCAAGTTCTTTGTTGTGAAGCAAATCTTTTCACAATTGTCAAAGCTAGGTCGAAGAATCTTTATAACGGCGTCTACTGGGAAGGGTTGTCATGTTTACACTGATGTATTTCCGACGCCGATGACTATTCACAGGTACAATAAACAGTAACGGTTTTACAGGAAAAAGGCATATAAGACAATTGCCTAGGACAGCACACTTTTTTTGGATATTCTACACAAAAATTTCAAATATTCCAGATAAAATATTTTTTCTTCACCTTTCATTCAAACTTCCTGCCACTTAGATATAGCCTAAGCTAACACCAGATGCCAGAAAATGTCACAGAATAGTCTAAAATGTGTTAGCTTCCAAGGCTCTGCCCGGGACCCTACTACAGGAGATAACAGCACTCCCCCAGACCCCTTTTTTCCATCTTTCATCCAAACTTCCCGCCATCTAGACATACTCTAGGTCAACTCCAGAGGCCAGAAATGGAGCAAATTTGTCGACTGCTCTGGAGAATAAGGGAACAGCAATGACAAAAAAAAAAAGTGCCGCCAGTTGTCGTGATATTGTATTGCGTTGTTTGCTTTGTTTGCGTTGTTGTGCCGGAGAACGAGGGGGGCGGCCACCCCGGGCGCCGAAAATGCTGCTCCCCCTCCAAAATTTTTTTTAAAAAAGTTGAACTTTAATAAATGCTCTTTTGCGAAGCAAGCATAGCTACAAATTGGTCTAGAAATAATAATTTGTGAGTTGCAGCAAGTACATGAACTTGCCAAAAAATACTTAATTTTCGGCCCGATATTTAGAACTTGTTCACAATAAAAATGTTAAAGGGATATACCTCCCAGCGCCATTTTTCTGGATCTTCCACATCAAGTACGGCCCCAATGGTCTATATACTTACCGTTTGTCTTTCCCTTGCTAAAAATCCGTTTCAAAATGTGGTGTCTAGGATATTTTTTCTTAAATATTGGGGAACTTTATTTACGTTCTTCCACAATGTACATGATCCTTTGCACGCCTACAATGACCTTGAAGTTTAGCTGTGTGTGCACAGTACTAATTTTAATCGTTTGCTAGTAATTGCTATGAGATAAAAAATCTAAAAGACTAATGCAGTAAAAATTAAAATTAATTATTCTAATATATCGCCGAAGCAAAATAATAAGACACTAGTCTAGAAAATGATAAATTGTGATTTTAAAATACAAGAATCATTCCGGTTTTTGACGAAACAATTAATGCGTTCACGCTGGCTTAATTGTCTATTCGACGCAATGCCAACTGAGACAGTAGCTGCATTCTTTGCTGCGAGGAACGAAGCTACTGTGTCAGTTGACCTTCGCTATGATAAATGCGCGGATGCGATCAACGCGTTGCTGTTATAAGGCAGGCGTAAGGTTATAAGGCAGGCCGGGTGTTGCTTTAAAATACTAAAAGAAAGTGGGAGCTGCCCCAAATTCTGGGCCGAAAATTAAATGTTTTCTTGCCAGTAAAAGGGCGCCTCTACATAAACTAAATACAATTTCGTAAATCCTTCAAATGCAGACAAATGTTTTTGTCTCGTGCCTACCTATATCTCGTGTCAGATTCGTGTATTTTCAGTTTTGGCATTATCTCTGCGGCACAGTGAAAGGTTAATTTTTGGAACGATTTTGAAAGAGGTATGTGGGAGGGTGAAGGGGGAGATTACAATCTGCTGTGCAATAGCGATAAAGTGGGCGCTCAAACGCCTTGCTCCGGCACTGTTTGCTTATATCCATTTACGTAATGATGATGATAGGTTATTTGCCAGCAGCAGCAAAAGGGTACAGGTAGGGTTTTGTTAAACCACTTATACCTGCCCACGAATTATTATGCAAGGTCATACACAATTAGAACAATAGGAGTAGGTATACAGAGCAATCTTGTTGGCAGTTAGATTATAATGAAGATAATAAATCACATCTGTTTAGTATAGGCAGTGGGGGGGGGATGAGGCTTAATGGATGAGGCAGTGGGCCTCACTGCCTTCGAACAATACGTAAGGCTGCCTTAATAAAAAAAAATCCTTAAAATCAGTGAAATAAGAAAAACCCATGTACACAAAACCCATTTACACAAATCTGTAGCCGTACATCCGCTATCGAAAGTAATCATTTTCTGGAATGCTCTCTCTGCTGGTAAACGGGGGAAAAAAACCGCTGGAAAAAATTCCAGGCATAAAAATCCAAAGGAAAAAAAATACAAGAAAAGAAATTCCAATATAATTTTTTTTTTAGCTTATTGATATTTTTTAACGCAACAAAACGGGGAAATGATAGAGAAAAAGTGGAAAAAAAATCAGTATTACAGGAGCAGCAGGAATGGCTATGACCACAGAGTCGCTAACTGCAAGCCTAAAGTGGGACAACAATGAATATTTACAGGAAAAAATAGAGTTTTGGTGCGGCGAAAAGGGTGTGGGGAACGACTTTCATAGCGCTATGGCTAAGCACGGAAGTGTGTCAGGGACGTGGTAAAATAGTACAGTGAAATAATAGATATGTACGTACAACCGGCTGGTTTAAGTGCATTTTTTTCAGTGTTTGGTCCTTTACAGCAAAAAAACTAAAAATAAATCGAAATTTTCACACATCGTCGGTTTTCAATCCTGCCGATTTGTAACGAAACGGTCAGTAATGTGAGTCCAGAAGTTTTGCTGAGACAATAGTTTCTTTATGTTATTGTCACGGATGATTCGACTAGGCGCATATAACCAAACGATGTTATACCTATACCTATCGATGTTATAGATAGGTAACCACATACCATTTTGCTCCATGGCAACTATAACACTTTTGCTATCGCACTAGACTATGAACTAACTTCTAGATTCTAGTACATTAAAAGGTTGGTACGCTAGCTGATAAGATTGGAAACTCTGATCTATTTATTTTCCAGGACTTGAAGAGTTAGGAATTTCAAAAGATCTGGAATACACATTGTGATTGTCACATTATGATTTTAGCTCAAAGAATTAAATAGTGGATCAGACAGAATTGTTGGGGAAGGAAAGGAGTTTAAAACTAAAAAAAGCACCAGGCAGCTTCGAACGAGCTTCTTAGCACTAACAACGAGGTGTATGGGAATTGGAATTTTTAGATAATTGACTTCTTAACCACCAGCAAGTGTATGGTAGGCACTGGCATACACGGAAAAGCTCAAGTACACAAGTGAGACATGAGCTTTGTGAGGGCTCCCTGGTAACTCGAGCAGAGCGAGCAATAACAGCCAAGTCGTCAAGGGCTCTGACTGTCAGCCAAGAGGGTAAGAGATTGAATCCCGTTACTGATCCAGTTTAGTGAACTTAAAAATAAAAAGGCACCTCTGCGTGTGTGCTTGGTATTCAAATGGTTAAAACCTACTTTTTTCACCCGCGTACACCTTTTTAAGGTAACAGAGGAACATATAATTTTTAGTTGCTAGTGTGAGAAGAAACGTGGCGTCATACTACTACTTTTTCTATGTGTGGGACGGAAAGGGAAATTAAATCAGCAAATCGTCCCGTTCCAAACCTCCAGATCTGGTATTCTGCAGAATTAGCGGCAGGGGCGTACTGGTTTGGGCGGCTCGGCGGCAATTACCACCAGGGGTAACTGGTTTTGGGGGACCTGGTACCGAAAATATCGGTGGTCGGACGAACTACCAAAACGGAGGTCTATAACTACGCCCCTGTTGTGACACAGATTTACCACTTTAAAAAATTAGTTTTGCGTAAGGTAAGTCCTTAGATAAACAACCGCGTAGGTAATGCTGAAAGGGGGAAGTCAAAGAATGAAGAAACATATTTGAAGCAAAAAATGGAGAAACGTCTTGACTTTATTGAAGAAACGAAGAAAATGGCAAACAGTGACGGTGATGTACATTTTTTCTACTGACACGGGGGTGCCTCTTCCCCTCCAACCTAAACAAAATAAACTTATGGCTAGTGAAGGTAAATTTACAATTTTTCTCTTTTTCTATATAAAATTCTAAGATAGTACATTAATAAGAACAAATGTTCACAAATATATTAATTTTAAAGTGTTATTATTATAGAATCGGCACAATATTTTGGATTATGGTAAATTAACATTTTTTTCTCTTCTATATAAAATTCTAATATAATACATTAATGTTCACAAATATATTAGTTTTGTAAAATTAGCACAGAATACTTTATAATATGGAAAAATCTAACCAACTGAAACATATTTGAAACCTGTCATTCTTGGATGCCTACTTCTGAAAGTCATTTTTTACATAATGATTTCCAATATAGATGGTCTGGAATTAAAGATGGAAAAGACTCGGCACAAGACATCATAACTATCTTAAATGCAGAAGATGGCTATAAAGACATCAGGCAAAGAATAAATCACATGTGACACATTGATAATAGACGAAATATCAATGATATCTTCAAAAACGTTCACTCTGTTGGAAGAGGTTATACGAGGAGTGCGGGAAAATAGTAAACCGTTTAGAGGTCTGCAGTTAATTGTTTCAGGTATGATAATAATAATCAACTTTCTTGCTCTTATCATTAAAACATGCGAGCATTGTAAAAGCGGCAATTTGTGTCAGAGTGCATAAGCAAAATATTCTTTGCACAAGGCATATAAAGTGAAACAAAATGTGTGTATTCTACATTTGACTCAACAGTTATCTTTTTTAGGTGATTTTTACCAATTACCACCGGTAAAAAAAGCGCTTTATGATGACGAGGGAGATTTGGCGTTTAGTGCTGCTAATTGGAGAGCTTGCTTGCCACACATTGTTCAATGTAATACTGTGATGAGGCAACATGATCATGATTTTATAAAGGTATGCTTATTTTTGTAATTATCTAATGATAAAATATATATTTTCTCAAAATGGCAATAATAACAAACAGGCTATAAACATTACATAATGTTTAAGTTAACAGTTACAAATTCATACAGTTATTTATAGTTTTATCTTGTGAAGTCATAAAAAGCAAAAACCGTCGATTTTAAAACATGATATTGTTCACTTCGCTCAAATTGGTCAATTACGAAGTAACAATTTTCCAAAGAAGTGGTTTGATTGCTAAATATAAATAATTCGCAATTAAATGTGCAATTGTGACAAGTAATGTTGGCAATAATAGTCCATACATTCTTTTTTTTTTTTTACAGGTAATACAAGAAACAAGTTCTGGGAATGCTTCTGGGAAAACGGTGCAGTTCTTGCAAAAGTTGAGCGAGCCAGTTGGTGAAGTTGAAGTAGTTCGCAACTAGTATCGAAGCCCAAGTAGAAAATTCTGAGCACTTATTTGAGGTATGGTTTAACTGAAAACGTTAATGACGTAGCACAACATCTGCATCTAACTTAAAACCGTCATTGACTGCTGTTTTTCATAATAGCAACTTATATTTGTCGTATACGAATAACTTGGGAACATGGTTTTAAAAGCATAACGTGGATATATCCGTATAAATACGGAGTACGTTAAAAGTTCAGTGCAAGCTGTTTAATTTTATTGTGGAAGAAATTCTTCATGAACGGTGGGGTCGTTGACAAATTGAATTAAGCTCTTAGGCCTTTTTTGCCCCATTACTTTTGTCATGTTACTATATTCAAACAGCCAACAGTAATAATTAGCGTACGACTTCCCTCCACCCCACGCCCGTACAATTCAAAGCAACATAATATTTAATATAGTATAACTGAGTTTTTTTCAATGTCATTATGGCCGAAGGTCTTCCTGGAAATGAATTTGTCCGATTTGTAAGGAAATTGTAGTAGGTGAAAAAATCAACCCAAAAATGAAAAAAAATTACATATTTCTACATTAATTATACATTAGTTTTGGATGTGTTTCGGAAACCTCCACCCCTATGTCAGAATTGTGACATTAAATCAACGACCTCCCTTCCCTTCCCTTCACCCGAGTGTTTAGTAACAGGTTTGTCCTGTCCTCCATAACCTAAGTTACAAAACAGTTACAAAGTTGTATGACAAATGCTTACATTCTTTTAGATGGATGGTATCCTGAAAACCTATGAAGCCGAAGAACACGGGGGCAGAAAACTTGTTGCGAAATTTCAGGCCACAAGGATTTTGCAGCTAAAGGTTGGTAGTCCAGTCATGTTACTAGCCAATTTGACGGGTCATCTTGTAAATGGTTGCTTGGGCACGGTGAAAGGTTTCTGTGAATTTGGCCTCAAAGTACACTGGCTTGAAATTGATATTCTAATGGAGATGACAAAAAGCAGAAAGCTAAAAAGCACTTTAGTTATTAAAAACACATGCAGAGTAGCTATCAAGTGCTCGTGAAACAACGAAATCACGACATTTCGGTTCCAAGGTCGGAACCGTTTTCAGGTGAATGGTTTAAAACATGTCAAACAACTTAAAAATAAAAATGAATAAAATAACAGCAGAGCAGGGCCATCGAAACAAAACTTACAAGTCATAAGGATGCAAGGTTCCGTGCTAAAAACTAAAACCAAATAAAATAAAAGACAGCACAATTCAAAAGAAAAGAAATGCCCCAGTCGCCACACGCAGGCCACTGTGATGCACAGTGTCCAACATCTGGAGAGTGGAGTCACTAGCCGAACCATACACCATGCACGCATAATCAAGTTTGCTGCGGACAAGGGCTCGGTAGAGGCGCAACATGGCAGTGCGATCGGCACCCCATGAAGTGCCCGACAGAACTCGCAAGATGTTAAGTGCCCGCAAAGACTTGTCTTTAAGTTGACGCAAGTGCGGAAGCCAAGATAACCTGGAATCGAACACCAGACCCAAGAAACGTGCCTGTGGGACAACGGGAATCTGTGCCTGCCCCAAATACAGGCAAGGATCTGGGTGCAGTGTTCGTAGGCGGCAAAAGTGAACGCACACAGTCTTGTCCGGAGAAAACCGGAAACTATTACTGACCACCCAGGTCTGGACTTTGTTAATCGCCAGCTGTAGCTACCGCTTGCAGATCTGCATCCGAGCTGCCCGAAAGCGCAGGCCGAAGTCATCGACAAACAATGACTGGGGAACAGCAGCCTGTCGAGCAATGGGGTTGATCCTTATAGCAAACAAGATGACACTAAGAACACCTCCTTGAGGCACACCATTCTCCAAGACGAACGGCCTGAGAGGTAAGCGGAAAGCAATAGTGGCAGCCGTCCCCTCAAGCCACAGTCATAGAGATTACGGAGAATCCCATAACGCCAGGTCGTATCATAAGCCTTCTCCAAGTCGAAGGAAACTTGAACCAGATGTTGACGCAGGCGAAAAGCCTCCCTCACATCTGATTGGAGGGCAACTAGATGATCGATAGTTGACCGAAACCGTCGAAAGCCACACTGGGACGCAGATAAGAATACCCGTGATTCCAACACCCAAACCAACCGCTTAATGACCATCCGTTCCATAAGTTTACAGACACAGCTAGTCATAGCGATTGGGCGATAACTAGAAGGAGAAGTAGGGTCTTTGCCCGGTTTTACAATCGGGATGACCACTGCTGTCCTCCACGCAGCTGGAATAGAGCCCTCTGCCCACACATGGTTGAACATCCCAAGCAAGAACTGCTGGGAGGCAAGAGGCAGATGTCTCAACAGTTGATAGTGAACATCATCAGGCCCTGGGGTGGAGTCATGCGACATTGAACAAAGCTGAAACAAATTCCTGCCTGGTAAATGATAAATTGTACTCCTCTAGCCCGTTAGAGCGAAAGTCAAGAGAGTGAGCCTCTTCCCTACGCATAATCCCGAGGAAACCAGGATCATAATGGTCATCACTCGAGACCCGCGCAAATGCAGACGCAAGACAGTCGGCGATATCCGGCACAGAAGAGATCACGGCATTCGCTACCCTTAACTGCGACACCGGGGAAGGCACGTTCTTCCCCGAGATCTGGCGAACCTTCCTCCACATGCCGAAAAGGTGTGGAACGCGTGATTGACGAAACATAAGCCAACCACGAAGTACGCCTAGCCTCACGGATAACATACCGGGCACGGTAGCGTTTAAAGGCCACAAAGTTTTCAGTAGTGGGGTTCACCGTAAATGCACGCAATGCACACCTGCGGGCCTGAATGGCCTGTCCGCAAGCTGGTGTCCACCACGGAACAGGTACGCGTCTCGGCTGCGTGGACGTACGCGGGATAGTAGCATGAGCAGCAGCAAGGATCACATCAGTGAAATGAGTGGAAAGTTCATCCACATCAGAAAAGCCCTCAACCGCACGCTGAAATACAGCAGCCCCAGCAAAGGCTGACCACTCAGCTCGTTTAAGCGCCCACCGGGCTGGCCTGGAAGCCACAGAACCCCCTTGTGTTGTGGACAACACAATGGGGAGGTGTTCGCTCCCATGCAGATCGGCAGTGACACCCCAAGTGAAGTGAACTGGGATGGCTAGCGAACAGAAGGCTAAGTCCACCGCTGACCAATCGCCTGTGGCCAGGTTACAGTGTGTCATGGCTCCATCGTTCAGAACGCAGACGGACCCCCTCTGCATCCACTCCTCAAGGATCCTCCCTTTGTTGTCCGTATTAGGTCCTCCCCACTGGACGTGGTGGCTGTTAAAGTCGCCCAGCAAGAGGAAAGGGGCAGGAAGCTGGCGGACCAGGTCCTCCAGATCACCAACCCCAAAGACCTCATCCGGTGGTAAATGAAGCGAACGCTTTCAAACGTTTCAATAGATTCAAACGTTTCAAGCGTTTTAAACGTTTCTTCGTTTCTTTTCTTTTCTCCTTTTAATACGACGTATTAATAACTGTTGAGAGAGTCTGTGGTTTTCTAATTCTCACGTTAGCTATAAAAAGAAAAAAAAATCTGTTTCGATCGATAGGTAAGTGGAAAGGTTCCAACAACCACAAGACTGTAAAATAGCGTTCAAAAAGCCTTGGGCCTGTTCGTATCTACATTTAACGCTATAAAACTTGAAAGTCGGTTTATTGGTTCGATCTTCAGGTGAAGGCAAGAGTCCCAACAACAACAACAAGAAATGGCTATGCGGTAGAGGCCAAACGGTTCGATTGTTGTTATTAAAATTTGTAATGCAGTGAAATAGATATGACACGACCCCCAAACACCTAAATTGCGTTGGTCTATGTTATTTTTTGGGGAAAAAACCTGGGTGCGCCACTGCCCTTGGCTAAATTAGTAAAAAAAAAAAGATTTTCTTCCTTTTTTTCCTTCCCTTCCGCCTCGTTTAAGACGTGATAAGGTATATCCTCTTCCCCCACCCCCAACATCAGATGTATTGTTGCTGTGAAATTGCTAAATTTTGGAAATATTTGGGGAGGATAAATGAAAATTATAGGAAGACGTCCTATTCTATGGTGCTTGGGGGGGGGGCACCTCTGCCAATGTTGGAGGCCTCAGGAAACAAACTTTTTTTTTATCACTTGGAATGAGCTAAATCTATTTCCTTAATGTTATTGCTTTCGCATTATTTTAGAATTTTCACTTACCATGTTATTACTTGATGAGCCATGGTGACACTTCACATGAAGTCACCAACTTCAAATTTTGCGCTGTATGACGAGCGAGGAACTTCCACGAATGCCCTTTGCCAGACTGATGACGTTGCTTGCGATCAGCTGTGTTCGACACGTGCTTAGCAAGTTCACCAAACCCGACCAAACCAAACAATTTTTAACACACTACAAATTAGTTCGGAAATATTATAAACATTATTTTTGGTATTCTAATCGTAAATATTATTTATTAAGTAAATCGTGACGGTTTTACCGAATGTTTTTTTGGGAATGTTGGATTTTTTTTTTATTGAACTCTTCAGCCAATGAGCGCGCAGGAAAATCTGACTGCGATTCCACGACGTGATCGAAGCGAGAAAAGATGGCGGAGAATTCACCGGCGTTGTGTGCGTTGTTTTCTCGACCACTTCCATTGCTTGTGCACAATGTAGCAAAATAGTAAGTTCTGGAATAAAACAAACCTAGCGGTATGAAAGAGGAGACTTCACAGATTCTAAAGATGTAGCATATGTCCATTTTATTGCAAAAACTCATCAAAAGGTAGGTGGTTGTTTGCCGAAATTGACCAAATTTAGCGGTCTGGTTTCTCTTCGGTTTGGCACCGTCGAGGAGTGGCACTCGACGTGTCGCCGCAGTCGCCGTGAGGAGGTTGTGTTGGCCCGTTTGCGCATTGGTCACACCCGATTACTCACTGTTTCGTTTTACGGGGGGTTGACCCTCCTGAATGTTATTTGTGTCGATGGCCGCTTACGGTCCGGCACTTACTTGTTGATTGTCGCCATCTTGATGGTGTTCGTCGTCGTTTCCATCTTCCGCATGACATTGCGCGTCAGTTGGGCGATAAGTCTGTCCTCCTGTCCGGTGTTTTTCAATTTTTGCAGGAGGTACAGATGTATGACAAGATTTAGATTAGGGGTTTGAATAACGTCTCTGTAATGTGTGGTGCAGTGGCAACCCGGACCACTGCACTGTGACTGAGGTTGGTGCTAATGACCAAGTTGTCGACGCACCATTAAGCCTCAATCCCCCCCTCTTCGGTTTGGCATTTCGGGGGCTGTTTGGGGTTAGACTACACAGCGGCTCCAAGGCCTACCACGGACCGCTACGCGTCAGAAAACCACTGATTTTCGAGGGTTCTAGATAGGAACTTAGCCAAAATTTGCAGCGCTCAAATTAAACGGCCTTCATCAAAAAAAAAAAAAAAAGCCCCGGGGTCATCATTTTACCGTAATTTAAGCCTACACACACCAATTACGATATTAAAAGGGAATATGTAAGCCTAAACCTGGTAATACTACTATGCCCCGAGGCTATTATCGTATTCGGCCGCCAATTTTGGCCAAATTCCACTGCAACAACCCCACAAAACCACTAGTTTTCTGGCGCGTAACCGTACACTTACTTGAACTCAAGATTCCTATTGTTT
>JAHWFP010251052.1:0-29052 GCA_023313725.1 Lithobius niger
TGAGTTCGTTTCCTCCAGCAGGGGTTGTAATTTTAGGTTTCCTGAAGTGACTGCACTTGCAAGTTGTGAAATCCACAGTGGTGGTTCATTTTGGCATTCTTGTTGCAAATTCGTTTTATTTGTTGCTAAATTGGTGGCTAGGGCATAGGCATAATTGTCTGGGTCAATGCTTTGCTGATAGTTTGCATAGTTCGTGGCGTACAGTGCAGAATTCGGCAGATTTGTTGCAAAATTCGGCAAATTTGCTGCTATATTCTGTACATTAGTTGCTGGTACATGTGGTACGAAATTCGGCAAATTTGTTGCAAAATTTGGTGCAAAGTTCGGTAGATTTGGTGTGAGATTCGGTACAGTAGGATTGGTGCATTTGGTAAGACATTCGGCAAATTTGTTGAAAATTTTGGTGCAAAATTGACTTGTCTGTATGGGGGTGGTGCTAAGTAGTTGGCGGACGTGTTGACGATGTTGGATGGGTATTGAGTTTGCATTTCCCGAAATTTGTTTGCCCATCCTCGATTTTCATCAACAAGCACTTCAATTTGATCTTTTAATCGATTGTTCCCTTCTGCTTGGTCTTTTAGCAATTTATTTTCCTCTTGAAGGGCATTCATTTGTAATTGCATTTGACGTAACGCCTTTGCGAGATCGTCATCACCGTTTGCCGAGCGGCGATTTTGGTTGTGGCCGGTGCTGCCATCTAGCGGCGTGAATGGCAACCTGAGGTCGCTCATTGGCGTGGTCGGTATAGATGCGTCAGTTGCATTCAATAAATTTGGATGCTGCATTTTTGCGGGCGTAATTGGCACGTTTAGTTCTTGGTCGTCAATGGCAATTGAACAATGATTTGATTTCGCTGCGTTGTTTTCGTTCACGCCTGCGTTTATGGTGTTTTATATGACGAAACGTGGTCGGCAATTTACAAATTTCCAAAATGGCGTCGTTTGCTTATTGTTTGCAAGTAGTTCTTTGCCTGTGTGCAGTTTGTGGTCATGGGCACTTGCTACGCTGCGTGTTCTGCCGCTCAGGAATGTGGAAGAGAATGAGAGTGTAGACCTGCGCCAGAAAATAGTCCCACTTGCTTTTTGTGTTAACAAACGTTCTAGTAACGTAAAAATTCGCCAGAATGGTTGGTTTACAATACAATTTACAGTCAATTTCGTTTTGCAGTTAGAAAGTGATATCAGATTTGCCGAATGCGAATTTGAGTTTCATAATTTTTTGATAATAAATTTGCCGATCGTCGGCCTTGCAATGACGACATTCGGTTGCTGGTTATTGCCAAATAAATAATGTTCATGCACTTTTGTGCCGTTTCAATGCTTCATAGTTCAATTCTGAATGATAGCTCACAGTCAGTTGGCACATTCACCCCTTTTTTGGGTGTTTTAAAACTTACGATTTGCAGAGTTGTGGCTGTGCGGCACTCACCTCGTGGCCACGTTTTGCTGGTGTCGATTTGGGCGATGGAGTTTTCGTTTTTACAGGGTAATCGGTAGACCTGTTCGGCGCCAACTCTTGCTGGGATCCATTGCCGACGATCCCAGGCAAGCACGAAAGGATCGAAACTCTTTGACTTTTCAATAACACGATTTATTGTGATAACGACATGAATCGGTGCCACTGATGGAAGCCATGTTTTTCTCTCTCTCTCTGAGCGCCGTCTGGTGGCGCATGTGCTCACTGAGTTGGTGAGGGCCAACCGTGTGAACGGTGCGAGAGCTTTGTGGGCCTTGCACCTTCACAATTACCAGAGCAGTAGATGGCCTCATTTATTTCTTATAACGAAACAACAAAATTAACCTTGTACTTTTACTCAAACTAGTGTGTTTCTTGATAAATGTCTTTTTGCCCCATTTTCAAATACTTGTACGATATTCCTGCACCAAGCAGCGCGGACAGTATTTAGTTAATGGTTGAAAAAAAATAATAATTCTTAACTTGTAACTTTTATTTTACTTAAAGTTTTCCTAGCTGCAAAAACGTTGGTCCCCCAAAAATACAAAATGGCAAAGTCAACATTTCTGTAAACGGTGTACTTTATGTCATGTCAATTTTTGAATATTTTGGCGGTCTTGTGTTTATCGCATATCTTGTGTGCACTAACTTTACATTCTAGCTTTTATTCCGAGTTCTCAGGAACCCCGAATAAAATCTGGCGTTTGGGGGCGTGTAAACGAGCGCCACCGAAAAACGCTAGTTTTTTCACAAAATTTTGAAATTTTTTCTTGAGGCACCCAAAATGCCTCGGTGAGGCAAATCTCGCCGTTTTTTCAATAATGGACCAAATCGGTCAAAATTTTTAACATCAATAGCCTGTCCTAATACAAGCCTCTTGGAGAAGCCCAAATTCGAACTTTCCATCTAGAAGATCCTCAAATCTACATTTAAAGATCGACCCAAAACCCCAGCAGCGCTCCTTCATCATGGCCGCCATTGTTGAAACTTGTATTTATGTATTTTGATTTTCTACTCCTATTTTCGGGCATAAAGCCCACAGACACTAGCTTAGTTGCATTTTAGAAGGAGGTTCCTCTGCGAAGGTACTAAACTTCGATCTCATGTACAGACAACTATTTTTAAAGTGTGATATTTTTTATTGTGTTTGACCGATCGCAACTACTATGAAAAATTTCCACTTAGATCAAACATTGTCCTTTAACTTTAACCTCCAATTTAACTTCATGCGTTTTAGCATACAACTAAGCTAGACTATTTATTCATTTATTTAGCCTTTTATAATAATCTTTTTGCCCCCAGAAACGCTGCCACTAGTCCAAGTAATTAGACATCGGAATTCTACCGGACACGAATTTTAGTGTATATATGTTTGTTTTAGTTCTCCTCTCAGCCCGACTGGACCCATCCAAATGTTACTCCTAGCTTATTCTACTATTAAAACTAAAAGATATTTATAAAAGATCTGTTTCCAAGTATTCCGAAAGTCAAAACTGTGCAAAAACTTCGAATCCCCCTTTTCGCCCCCTCCCCAGCCAAAACTAGTTGTGGTGTATAACACTGCAGTTTCCAGTTAAAGCTTATAAAATTTAATAGTAATGCTTTATGCATTACCCAAGCCAAAGTATTAAGCTTTAACAAGAGCCTATTCACGTTGCAAACATGTAAATGTTCATTCCATAGTCTATATTTCAAAGTAAAGGCCTATTTTCCCAAAGTTCAATTGAGTGAAACTCAAAACAGGCCCGTCTTTACATGTCTTTACTCCTTCAAACGGCTCTGCACCCAGTCCCTTTGTTCAACCGACTTCTCCTCCCACTTTCCATTGTTCTCGTGGCCCTCAGCCATTCAGACCCCCGTAGCTCCCCTGCCCATCCGCGCGAACCTCCGGTTATGTGTCCCAGCCCCAGAATGCAATCGTTAGCACAGCTCACATATCTCAAGCTAGAGACGGGTCACGCCAGTCGGGAGTGGAGACGCCATGTCCGTAGGATGCCATGCCGGGCAAAATGGCAGTGGTTCGTCCGTTTGTAGTTAGCTTTTGAAAATTTAATTTTCCAAGTCTAAATTTATAGTTTAAAACTTTACTTAAACTCTCTAGCTAGAGAATATTATGGTGGTGACGCCTGTAGCGGCATCTTAGGTTCTCTCACCCCATAACGTCAGAGTGGTTCTCTTTCTAAAAACCAAATTTTTCCTTATTTGTTTTAAACATTAATTCAAATAACTGACGGTTTGACCTTTGTGTGGGATTCATTGGTTATTCACTCCAGACGGACTTTATAATTGAAATTGAAATTTTTTGAAATTGAAAGATTCTCGGTAGGAAGCACAAAATGCTTTTGGCACCGAGTGAGCCACAAAGTTACCAGTTCTTGTAACAATAGGGGCTGATAAAATTTGGGAGCACTGTGTCAAGGCGCTGCTTGAATTGCAGAACAGAGGTTGCACTGACAACGTGTGGTGGTAGCTTATTCCAAGTGTTCAATACACGAAAGGAAAGGGTGTGCTGTCGAAGGGTTGTGTTGCATCGGTGTTTAAAAAGTTTGGCGCCGTGGTTGCGGGTCACCGTACTGGAGGATAGTGTAAACCAGTCAATTGAGGCTTGATCTTTGCCAGCAAGTGTCTTGAATGTCAGGATGAGGTCCCCTCTCACTCGTCGATATTCTAGAGTTGGAAGCTTCAGCGCTGCAAGACGGTTTGAATAAGAAGTGTTCTTGAGCCCCGCGACAAGCTTTGTGGCACGTCTCTGGACACGTTCCAACTTATCGCGGTCTTCTTCGAGGCGGACCCACCAAGCCTGGCCCGCGTACTCCAAGATACTGCGTACCTTACTGCGGTAAAGCAGAAGAAATGTCTTTCTGGTAAGGGTCGAGAATGTGGTCCGAATGATGGCAAGGGCCTCATAAGCCTTCGCAGTCACCATTTGAATGTGAGCAGAGAACCTCAAGTCGCGATCAATGATCACTCCCAGGTCCCGTTGAAGTTCCCTTTCTGGGAGGGCAATTCCAGGTCCCAAGTTATAGTTTGCCTTGTGGTGCTGAACGCCAAACTTCACAACGCCACACTTGTCTTCATTTAGGTCCATGTTCATGGATTTAGTCCAGGACACCATACTGGAAATATTGGCCTGTAGTTCAGCTGTACTTACTGGGTCATCAGAGATAGCAAAGATTTTAGTATCGTCAAGGAAAACACAGTTATCTTTGTCGAGATGCACAAACAAGGTGTTCATAAAAGGAATGAAGAGGAGTGGGCCAAGCACACTGCCCTGTGGGACTCCACTGTGTACTTTAACTTCGGCAGAGAGAAACCCCTCCACACTACATCTCTGGTGTCTTTCAGAGAGGAAATCAGAGAGCCACGCAAGAAGTGCACCTGAAAAACCAGCATCACGAAGGACTTCCAGAAGTGTGACATGCGGCAAAGTGTCAAATGCCTTGGCAAGGTCAAAGTAGGCTGCATCCGCTTGAAGTTTATTGTCGAGCCATTCGGTAATTTTATCGAGGAAGTGGATAAGATTGTACTGCGGCTTTTATAATTTGAGGAGTTGACTTAGAAACAGCAACTCTGGGAGGTTTAAGGCTCTGTTTTATCACTTAGAAACAAAACTGTGAAACGGTTGATCTTTCATGCGTGTTTGAAACATACTGTTTGATAGATTGTAACCAGCCGAGGCTGTTCAATCTTGCGGACGACTCAAGCGAGCGTTCAGTATTGCTTTTTCTACTTGAAAATTTAAATTGATTGTTTATTCAAAACACTAGTGTAGTTTTGTAGAATCGTGTGTAATTACGAAATGCTTATAAATACTTTATTTCAAAAGCTTTCATGCAAACTAAATGTAAAGTGTGCTTTTCATTCCCTGTTGTTAAAATAAAACCAGGAGTTTTAAACTTCAGTTCGTTTGCTAGTTGATTAATTGTTTTAGTGTAAAATAAACATGTAGCCCATCTTTAGTTTTAGCTCTTGATAAACAGTTAAATTCCATCGCTGGTGGCAGTGAAATACCAGCAGTATTAAGGTTTGGCCCCTTTAATTAGGACCCGACGTTCCATCCCTCATGCTGGGACTGTAGCCCATGCTGTGCTTATGCCGTAAAAGTCGATATAATAACCGTAACACCTTAAGCTGAATCTCCGTGTCAAACCAGGAAACCGGGGGCGTTACAAGCACCTCAGCTGTCGTAGCGTCCGCCGTTACAGGGTTTTGATCGTCATTATTGCTCTGTTCTGACCGATTTAAGTTAAGATCTGAATCCCTGTTCACATTCAGACTACTAACTCGTTTTTTGGATTGCAACCATTTTGACATGAGTCGATGCCCTCGTTTATGTCTGTAGCGTGTTGTGGAACACGGTTTTGGCTGTTATTTTGCCGTTGCTGATTTTTGTTTTGATTCTGACTCTGATTTCTATTTTGATTTTGGTTCTTACCATAATTATTACCATTATTTTGATTTTGTTGCCCGTTATAGTAACCATTGTTACCGTTATTGCTAGTGTTAGCTTGAAATGAGTAAGGGTTATTTTTCTTGTTGAATTGAATAGAATCCCTATTGTCAAAGCCAAAAAAAATAATTTCCGCGTTTACCATGGTTATTTCTCCTGTATCAATTACCTTCGCGACCGTTTTTGTTGTTAGATTTATTTGTTGGAAATTCTCATTCTTGTTCAGCCTTTTCCCAACGTTGTCGGACTAGCTGTACATTTTCATCTTTTGTACGATATTCTCGTTTCAAATGCCCTGGGGCTTAACAACGGTAGCACGTTTTGACTTGGTTTACATTTGTGTTTATGGCACTAACTTTAGCTTCAACATTTTTAGCTTTAGCGTTAGCGTTACTAAGCTTAGTTATGCCTTTCTCTAAAGAATTCATTTTATCTAGCATTGTGCCAAAAGCTAAGTTGTTAAGTTCTGTATTAGAAATTTGTTTATTGCCCAGTTTATCTGAATTACTATTATTTTGATCGCCTTGGAATCCAGCTATAACTGAACGTTTATAGATGGCTGAATTATACGTATCCCTAAACGTAGTATGCATTTGTGATGTCACATGAGATTCGATTTCCCGTGGCATAGCGTGTAAAAATACTGAACGCATTTCGTCATACTTAGCTAATTGCTTAAAAGCTCGCTGTGCATCCGAGTCTGAAGGTTTAACTCGCCATAGTTGTGAAACCATTTTCTCTAGCCTGGCAGCGAAAAGTTCAATAGTTTCTCCCTGTTTGAATCGCGCCGCGTGGAACGACGCTGGGGTGACGATTTCACCTCCGCAACCAAATCTATCGATTAAAATTTCTTTAAATCTGTCCCAATTTCGGGGAGTGGCTATATGCGGATTCATGGCTAAATAAATTGCAACTGGGCCTGTACATTTACTCCATGCAACCAAAACTAGTTCTGAATCTTGTAGTGAAGGATCCAACGTGCGCAAATTTTCGATCATTAATGCAAAAGCGAAAATGTCTAATGAGTCATCCCCTGCAAAAGGTAATATAGCTTTCTTGGCTGAACGTAATTCTTCCCAAAGTCTAGATTTAGTTTATGAATCCCTGCTTTGATTTGAGTCGGTAATATTTTTTAGCACTTCTAAATGATTATCATTTACTGCCTTAAAATTATCACTATTTGATTGTAAACATACTGCTAAAGTATGATCCAAAATCTTTTGAAGGTGAGCTTCATCCATTATATTACCCTGTTGTCCGCTACTATGATTTGGGGTGAAAGTTAGCGGTGTTTGATTTCCATTGGAAAATTTTGGGATTTATCACTACATTTGGAGTAATGGGAACATGGGAATGATTCGATATTTGCAAATTTGTTGGCACTTGAATATTAAGCGGTGTTTGAGCGCTTGTTTGCATTTGCAAAGTAGGCATAGTTGGCGTTAAGATTGGTGTTACCCGATTGTGCTGTGGCGTTACTAAATTTAACAGCACTGTTTGGGTCAGTGGCGTAGTTTGATTTAGTGGGACATTTTGATTTAGTGGCATGTTATGGCTTAATGATCCGTTTTGGTTAGCGTGCACCTGATTATTGGGTGGCACTGGATTATTTATTGGTACCCGAGTACTAAGTGGTACTTGGGAATTTAAAGCGGTCTGAGTTGTACGTTTATTACGTGGAGATGTGAGGGTGACGTCACCCACACACGGCCCATTCCCTCCAAACTCCCACCAGGCGGCGTGCATGCACGGACAGGGGGGTTCAGAGAGAGAAGGTACGAGAACTGTAGGCATTGAGATGCATCCTAAATAAACCCCAAGTTTCGCAGTTCGAATCCTCGTCTTTTCCTATCCCCAGCCATGGCGGACATCCCCACAAGTGGTGCCCAATGTGCTTGAAGAATCCACGGACTAGATCTATAGACTCAAGACGGAGAAAATTGAAATAGGAAGAAGTGGGACCATGCGCTGGGTAGATAATCGACGCGACAAAGACAAAGAAGACAGGCACGCGATCAACCAAACCTACGCATGGGAAGTTTCACAGGGCCAATCAACGAGCCACCTACGAACGATCGGACTCAATCCAATAGGTGAGTACCAACGGAAATCGAAAAACGCCTGATCGTCATTGTGAACTGTGTAACGTCCTACAAAAGTATTCACCACCGACCACGAGGCTCTTGTGCGACCTATCAGGCCTGGCTCCACTACAACCAACGCAGAAGAAAAGCAACCACGGTGAACAACTGGAGCGAGAAACAAAAATGTGCACCGCGAATGACTGACATACTGCTCGAGCAGAGTGGCCGTACAATCGGACTCAAACGAGGATGGGAAATAAATCGACGAGCTGCAACCAGCATTTGACTACCCCATTTGACTAGCATTTGACTACCTCTGTAAAGCACGTAAGGGTCCGTCGCCCAATTACACCCATCTTACAGCGATTGAAATATCTATATACAGCGTTTGCCACGTTGTGACTGATAAGGAGAGGCACGAGACTCGCCGACACTGCGCAGGCGCTGTGAGCAGGACAACCGCAGCCAAGAACGAGCGTGCACCCTGCCAACATCAGCATGAGGCGACCGACCAAGGTCAAAGTGACGAACGACACAACACTCCGGCAGCGCAAACCCGATGAATTATGCAAATGAGAATAAACACACGTGAACGGCGATGGCGCAACCCTACCAAAAAATCTCACTTCGCCTCGAACTTGGCACGGGCGGTCAGAGTTACTATAAAGCAACAGCAGGTACAAGGTGGAGCCATAGAATCAAAAAATCACAAGGACGCAATTATGGAAACGCAAGTTGGTTCCGGCACGCTCGAGACAACTCGACCACGCCAGACATTAAGGACTCTCGCAGACTTTGGGAACAGTGCTGCACTATGAACGAACGCCAATATTCGGAGGAAGAACGGGGCAATCACAGAGAATATCACCGGCATGGAAAAAAGCTTGCGTCACCAGACTTGCTACCTCACCCCCCACACTCGTTGCTGCCATCCGGATAGAGATTCGTCGTACCATGGAACTGCCTGAGCGGTCACACTGCATGGTCGGTCATTAGGGGCCTGGTCATCATGACCAAGGGTGTGCACAACCGATTCGGCGCTGAGTGGCACATCCCAACAATCAACATGACGGTTAGAAGTGGGGAGGCGCCCCTGGAAAATCAAATCAACACAGCGATCAACGACCCCCACGCCAAGGAAAACGACAGATAATATAGAAGCCAGCTCTTTTGGTCGATATTCAAAATGGGACTTTTCTCTACACCATCGGTGGCGACTGTGGATGGAGAGCGAGGCAGCCTGTGGCAGTCACAACCAACAAGGTATCACGACACTCACGAAATACTCCTGTGGTCTCCATTTGTGCGCAAGGAATATACAAGTGAACCCGGCAAAGACGCGGTAGCGAATAAGAACAATTAACTAAACCTACAGCAGCTCTCGAGAAATAACAAGGACTGGCATGACTGTCTTGGGAGGTTACAAGGGCCAGTGTGACTATCAAAACAGACGGCACACTGCAGTCATAATCGTGTGCACGTTTACACACCTTTTTTTTCCTAAGCAATTATAAATAACCACTGCTCACGATCTATAAAGTGTAAATTAAATGTACTTTTGGGGGTAAAAACCAAACATGCACTATGTCTTAGGTGAAGAGTTACTTAGACTAGCACAGCGATCGAAACAAAACAAAACTTTAGTAACTTGAGTGGCATACTTTGGTAACTTGCACGAGTCTTCGTAACTGGGGAGGAGGGATTCCGTATGTTATACAAACAGTAACTGGAGTGGCATGCGTACTCGCCCCTTGTAAAACCATCTCGAACATAAGTGACGAATTGTATTAACGAGCAAAAGAATCTTAAAATTGAAATTAGAAAGAATTTAGGAACTGTAAGGGGGCAGGGGCACGTAGCTCCAGCACCTGTAACCGTTATACTTGATGAAATGATTCGGGACATTAATGACATGTCAATGATTATCTTTTGGGGGACTGGGACCAATTTTGACCATGAATAGAGTGACGAGGGACATTAGCGAGAAGGAATGCTATGAATTGTACACTGGGGGAGACCAGCACATTGCGAGTTGAAAAGGTATTAAGATTTTTGGGGGTTCTATGTGGTCCGTCCGGTGGAAGGGTACTAAAAATTGGATGAACGGAGCACAGGAGCCTGGGGCAGTGTCTCTCTCTCCCAGGTTGAGGTCGGGAATGTATGTGAGGAATCCGAAAGTAGGGGAAAATAGCAATTGTATGGTATTAAGAATTGATTGTGGCTAGCGCAGGTTGGAAGGTAATAAGAATTTTTGCTCCAGCCGAGGCACGGGTGCGAGGGAGTCCACACTTGTCGGAGGGATGGGTAGGGTGTCTCTTTCTAGCCAGAAGGGCACCCAGGAATGGTAAGAAACTATGAAGATGGGAAACGAATGGAATAGCTGTTACGACACTAATTGTCCCAAGTCAGATCTTGTCCGAGAGATGAGTGAGGGAATGGGTCTGGTAACTGTCAACACACACAAACCCGAGAAAATTGTTGCCAGGAACCGGTCACCTATCCGAATTCCCCTCTCGATTAAACGAAAAAAGGAGAAGAAGGGAGAACTTTGAAAAATTTTTTATATTGTCAAATCAGCCCTTCATTGCCATACTCAGTTGGTATCGTCGCACAAATCATTAACGTTTCAATTAGGGAAAATTGTTTTCTTTTGATGTGGATTATTGTGAAACTGTGGGGGAGGGGGGAGAATTTTTGTCCTGCTCTAGAAAAATAACGAGTGGTCTGGTAAACAGACGTGACCGTATAGACACGGGCCCTGGAAGCTCAACACTGTGTAAAATCTTTTCATGCAAGTGTATTGATTGGGAAGCATTATTATCACAACTCCCTCTATCCAATGTGATTTAGCGAGAACGAAGACTTACTTTCTCTAATTTTTAAGGGTTTTTCTCTTTACCATCTTCTGAACACAGATCGTGGGTAGGCTAACGAGGTAAAGGGAATCTATTCATTAAATGTACTAACACATGAAATCTGCATAATGAAACACAACCAGGGGTACTGGGTTGGAGCGGGTCAAATGTCACAACTTGAGACAGAACGTCAATGCATCTCATGTTTTCTCTAGCATACTTTTAATTATTAAACCGAGATAATAGCTTTGTAAACAACGCTAATGAGCAAACATCGTACCTACGAATTTTGTATGGATCGAAATTTGGAAGCGTCAAACTGTGTTGAAGCATATGTGTTAATGAATTACTGTGATTTGATGTGTAAACAATGAAAATTTACCAGGTAACTTCCTATGAAATTTCCGGCACATAAATTTTGTAAGAGGGGGAGCGTGTAAATGAGACGTCACCCACACACGGCCCATTCCCTCCAAACTCCCACCAGGCGGCGCGCATGCGCGGACAGGGGGGGTCAGAGAGAGAAGGTACGAGAACTGTACGCGTTGAGATGCATCCTAAATAAACCCCAAGTTTCGCAGTTCGAATCCTCGTATTTTCGTATCCCCAGCCATGGCGGACATCCCCACAAAGACCTAGATCTTTTCATCTTTAGCGTTACCCTTATTCTGAGTAGAGCGATGAGCTGAGCGAGACTGAACTCGTTTGGGAGGAGGCAAATTTACTGAGTCATCAACCTCGTCGATGGTATCAGAATACTCTGATTCTGTATCCGATTCATTTTGGGTAGTAGTAGTATTGTCTAAATTAGTAGTACTGACTGAAGCGTCTGTGAATTCCACAAAATCTTGGCGATTTACTGGCCTTCTAATTTGTCTGCCTCTCGAAAAGACTTGAACTGTGCCTCTAGCACGATTATTTCTAGTTCTAGGCATTATTTAACTAGATTTTAAGCAAATATTTAAGGCTTAAAGTAGATTTTTAAACTTATTTGTAGCACAAGTCTTCAATTTTAAGCACTTTGAAAATTTTGTACAATTTTCTACAAATTTGCACCAAAATGATGAATAAGGGAAATTTCCCAAATTTTATCACCTGAAGTCGGCAATAATTTGACGGTGGTTATTTTAAGAGTAACCACGATCTGTTTCACACAAAATTAGCACTGTAGTGACTAATAAACCAAATGCACTGAACTCAATTTAGGCCTATAAATTTAACCCAAATTAATTAAATTTCTTCTTATTGTGGAAAATTCAAAACAAATACTCTTTAAATGCACACAAGATAATACACTTGAACATATTTCATAGCATTGAACATGTCAACCAACTATTTTCATAAACAATCGCAAGATATCAACAAAATCAACAATGTTATTTTCCAACAAAGCTTAACCAGTGCTATTTTCATAAATAGGCTACTAAATTTTCCCGTACTTTTGAGTGTGAAAATCCTGTTTATAAACAAACTAACTATCGTTGTTGACTATCGGAAAAACGTTTCAGCTTTTTAAAGACTGTGATGTGCGGAAAATGACATTATTTTCTATAAAACACAACTAAATGCTCTTTAATTATTAGTATTATTATTTTTTTTCCGGGGCAATAGAGGGAATTGAATCACACTTATGATACCATTGTAATGTTCTATTCCAGTGACCATTTGACCAGAATAAACATTATTATATAGGATGGCATAAGGGCAATCAATTGTATAAAACACTAATTATGTATAAAATAGGTAGGCTAAATAATAAGCAATCATTCGTCTAATACTGGGCCTTTAATCGACACTCCGGCGTACACAATATTGACCCCACAATACGGCCAATTAAATCAATGACAGATTGTTATGATTGATGTATCAATTACAGTTATCGCCAATGAGTCGAACGAATGGCATTATGGATTAAGTCGAGCGGTAAACCTAATCATTATTATATTCTCTAAATTAAATTAAGGAATCTCGGGTTAATTTAGCAGCGTACGTACTGTTACTAGTTAAGCTTTAACAATCATAGCTATTGCTAATGAATCAGAATACTTAGCTCTATTATAGAAGCTTGAGTGAGGTTATCGGTACTCGGCTATAGCTCGGCGGCGAAGCCCCGTCACCAACTCGGCACAGCTCCTGGCCTGGCGTACTACAAATCGGGACCTTCGGAATTTGACTGGCGTGAACTAGTTAAACAACTGGTAAGCGGCTGATGATCGACTGATATCATGCATTCCGAGGATCAGTTTTAATACTGTGGCGTTATCGGCCATGATCGATCCATTGTAGTATTGATTTATTATTGAAAGACTAAATATAGTAACATTCTGATAGCTAGGGCCCTTATCGCCAAATGGGACCTCTACGCATGTCAATCATTCTATTGTTGCTTTCGGGTTCATTAATTGTTCCCCGTATGCGGTGCTTTGAAGTTACATGCCGCCATAATTAACTATCCCGTGTGGGAGGGATTTATGGTTATTCCATGAAGTGATCGATCACGAGCGACGGTCTTATCGTAATTAAATCTACTTCTAGAAAGTCATTTAGGTTCTACAAAACTGTTGTAAATAATGTCAGCTGGTAATGCCATCCTTTGTAGCGGCGCTGCCTGTTCAACGGGTGCTTGAGACAGAACTGCTAGTCTGGTGTGTTTGCGGTTTCAGTCTTAACTTCGATAGTGTCCGTTTTTACTTTTGCGGAATAAAAACACTGCTCATTTCTACTCCAAGTTGGGGTAAAGATAGGCGTCCTGATTGAAGGTTACTATAAGCTAAACTAAGTTCAATGGTCGCTGCCACCAACGGTGGGGCTGCTAATTTGTTTACTTTCTTAGGTCAAAAATATGATGAATTTTCGTTTTTTAAAAACCTCAAATTAGCGATAAATCATAGTGAAACAAAACGGAGTTTTAAACTCTAGGTTTTATTTTATAAACATGTTTAAATAAACACTACATCGGTAACTAGTTGATTTTCTTTACAACAAGAAGGCTTTAAATAAAAAGCAGTACGGAATTTTACATTAAAACTCCACAAGTGAACAAATACTTTAGTTCAGGACGATTTACAATTTCGACTAGAAATAGTTGGTTTCTGTTTAAGTCAATGGGACGTACATTAAATTACAACAGCTAGGTTTAGACAAGATGCATTATGCTAAAACCTTTCCCTCTCGAGTCGGGCTAGAATTACCAGGGTTCTACCATAAATAACGCTACGAGACCTGAAGAGTTTTGATTATTTAAGAATCAGCTTGCTTGGTGATTCTATAAATAAGAAACGAAAGTTTTTTAGAAAGGGAACAGACAAACCCACACGTTATGCTGGCCTGTTGTCAGGAATGCCGCTGGCTAAGTCCAACATAAATTTTACGACATTAAAGATAAAAGTAAGTTACGTTTTAAAGTTTAAAATTTAGAGTTACTATTCCAAAAAAATAAAATTTAAAATAACCGCTAGTTACCTAACCACTACCGTGCCCGGCATGGCAACATTCGGACCTTCGGAATCTCCATCCCAACTGTCGTAGTGACTCGTAGCTTCAATGTCGGAGCAAGTGCTGTCGATTGTTTACCTTGCGTTTGTTAAATACTAAAAGGCTGCCGCTGCGCGGACGTTCGAGGATGCGATTTTCTATTGTTTGGCTATTGACGTCAGCAGATTGACAGAGGCGGGTCTGTTGCTGGGCAACAAGGCAAGCAAAAGTATTGGTCGTAGCAGCTACTACTATTCAGGCTTACTATTCAGGCGTGTGAGTGGGTGAGCAGGTAGGCCAAAGCTGAGCCCTGAGTGGCTGAAAAGAGGCAGTCAGAATCCGTTTGCACCGAAGACAATGGCAATCTCTACTGTACTAAATTCTCAAATGCATTGGATCAAGTAGAGCTATTGAAAAATCGTAGGAGTGGAAGTTTTGAAAGTGAAACTTGAAATGACTGAGTTTTGAACTCTTAATTGAAGGATGGTTTTTGTTCACCTGGATTTAATAAATTGACCAATTAATAGAAGGCATTTTTCGTGGTTTGCAGAAGGTAAAACGAGTCACTACTGTAGGATGGGAGATCTCTGGAAAAAAATACAAGATACACTGCTGTCCGCTAAATATTAAAGATAAAGCTAAGCCATGTTGTCCGAGCTAGGTAGGGCAAATGAAACAAATTTTATGCTAATAAAAGTTGTTGTTATAAGCATAAGGGAAAAGATTAAATACGGTAGTTTAGTTAATGCTGAAATATATTTAAAATTCGTAGGGCGTTATTTAATTGCATCCACAAATAAATGGAGAAATGTAGTCAACCTTTTTATGAACACAGAGATCGTCACCGCTGTTTAGATAAAAACATTAAGTACGATGTTTACATGCATGATAAATGAAAGCATAGCAATTGGATGCTGACATTTGTGCCCCCTTAAACAGCACTAAACTACATGGCTTTATGCCAACGAATTATCCAAAGGTATTTACATTAAATACAAATTTGCGAAAAATGGCGGCTAGTGCTGCGTGCGTTACGGCAATTTTGGGGCGTTTTTGTTAACGTCATTGTGAATTAACGGTAATGAAATTTTGGGATCTGTTCCCGCAGAATGAAAGCTAAAGTAATGGGCTATTAAGCAAAACAAATTTCAGCTGAATTGGTCCATTTTTCACGGAGATACAGCATTTTTAATATTGAGGCTTCTAAGCGGCCCAAGCGAGGCCTTGTGCTACGTGAGCAAAATAAAAAAAAAAGGTGAAAAGCGAGTTTTCAAGCGGACTGCTTTTACATCTCCCCCAACGGGAGACTTTATTTAGGGTTCCAGCGGGGAGCCCAAAATAAAAGCTAAAACAGATATATTAGTGCACACAGGTTATGCATAATTCAGCTGCCAAGCTCTAAAAACATGCATAAACACTTAAGCCTACTGCAAAATATAATCCACCAACTATATTTGTCCCCTTCCATATACTTAAATATGCGAAGGCTTCCATCTACTCAAAGATGCAAAGTTCCACTCGTGTACAAGGTATATTACAAGGTACATATACGTAAAATAAACTGCTAAGTTTTACTAGTTTTTGTGATTTTGGCGCAGGTTTAAGTTAACGCATATATTACAAGTTAGGTTTTTGTAAAAGAAAGTTGTTAAATGATGCATCCCGCTATTTAATGTTCATACGAGTCCGGATTATGTCCAATTGCAGCGTCTTTTTTTTCTGTGTGACTGCCAAAAACACCTCGCCGTCCACCCTTAACCTAGGTTGCGATAACTTTTAGAAAAGGATTTTCTGTGAACGCATAGAAGAATGCAGGCTGTATTCAACAACAAGTCTTAAACCACTGGACTGGTTTTAAGGTGTACCAGACAACTTAACAAGTGATGGTTTCTAACGCTAAAGGGTTTGAGGTCATATCCATAACTTAAAGACATGATATAACAACGCTGGGAGGTTTTATCGGCTTATACCCAACAACCATCTAAAACACGGTTTACCTTTTGTACCGAGAGGTGAGACAGACATATTTTTAATTAAGGAATATGTTTCGTAAAACCTAAAGAAGGAGACTTCGGGACCCAGCCCCCCCCCGTAGAATACTCAAAATGAATATTTAAACGGTGTCGTTCAATCTCTGTAATCATTCTCCCACAGGAGGGAGACGTTGATGATGACAGAGAGAGAAATCACTGGCACTTAAAATTTTGGAGAAAATGTCCGAAAGGGGAAAAGCTGGAAGTTGCTTTGTTTGAGGGTGAGCTTCCAACAGACCTCGTGACCATTAAATAAAATTCACACAATTTAGCAAAGAATTTTTCGTTCTGAGCAAAATTTTGCCTCCACCACTGGTTTAACTTTTAATTTTAAACAAAATACCGACTTATAAGGTTGGCATTAACACTCAATACACCAGGTTTGTACAAACGATGTGGTCAAGAAGTTTTAATTCTTTTAAAATCCATAAACAAATTATTTATGTTTAGGTTAGCTGGTCCTAGATGGAGCCACAGTTGTAGCCCTGTTTGTAGCGGCTCACAACTCACCCTACACTTTAAAAGAAATGTACAAGGAAAATTACTTGCTTAGGTTTCCTGTTTACAAAAATAATTCTCAGGGAGAAAATTTTACAAATTACTAGGGTTAAACTTGGTGGTTTGCACAAGTTTGTAACAAAAAAACTCCTCTTTTTGGGAAAAAAAACTACATCAGTTTTTAGTTATCACGTTTGAGTCCAATTAAGGTTTTCCCTACTCACACCATGACAAATGTATGATATTATGCAAATATGCTTCTAATTAATTAATTGTATTGTTTCTGTTATGAATATTAATTAAAGCCATTAATTATTTCTTTACAGTGGTGGTATGGTGGGATTGGATCGAACTAGTGCTTTTTAAAAATATTTAAAATTTTAAATTTTGAGCAACAAAAAGGATAAAATAAGCAATTTTAGGCCATAAAAAAATAAAAGTTGGTTCTCAGGCCCTGCCTGCACCGATTTTTTGACGGGAAATAAAAAAAAAGACGCGGCAATAATAGCAATTACACATTAAAAATAGTCCTTAGTGAGAAATGAAAATATAAAGTTACCATTCTTGAGGTTAAATAATTTTATGGACACATGGTAAGCAAAATTATGAAGTAGCGCACTTTATTATATCCAAAAATCAAAATCTTTATTCCCCAAAAATAAAAAATAAAATTCCGCCCACACAGATTTCTAAAGAAAACGGCTTGAGAACCAACTTTTTTTTTTTTTGTGGTCTTAGCACATGTTACTGAAGCAAGTATTTTGCAGAGAGTAAGAAATATTACATTACTGCGAATATTTCAAGGAGCAAATGCCTCTTACTTTCAACTGAAACACGTACCAAAAGTTCGAGTTTCAGTTGAAAGTAAATACTATGAAAAACCAAAGTAGACGAACGCTCGATATTTTTAAGCAAATGGCTCGCTGAAAATGGAAATTTTAACAAGTTTAAAATTAATTTTTACTATCCTAAAATACTCACCTTCAGTAATTTATGCTAAAATAGCTATTTTGGATTTTCATTGCCCCCCCAAAAAACAAAACCTTATTTTGTTGTCTCCGTGAGTTTTTTCCCCTCTGCCCGCCAGGCGCACTGCTCTGTTATCACAGATGCCATTGCCATCTTGGATTGATCCTCACATTAGCTTATTGAACCTTTCTATTCAGCGAAGCGGGGAGGCGGGTGGGCTTCCATTACTGAAGGTGAGTATTTTAGGATAGTAAAAATTAACTTTAAACTTGTTAAAATTTCCATTTATTACTATCTGCAAAATACTGACCTTCAGTAATTTATGCTGACTCTGTCGTCCTGGTGGAGGGCCGCTGAAACTAGAATATCCTAGATCAACGTAACCTTCCTATCCCTCCGTATGGAACAGGCCTAATTGGAAACACCCTCAACTAAGGCTAACAATGGTATACTCAAACTACAGTAGCATTCTCAGAAATAGGCTATCACCTGAAATTAACCAACTAGTTACTCCGTGTGTATAAATCTTGTCATGTTTTATTAAAACAGAAAAGAAGTTGTTTTGAATGTAACGGCGGACGCTACGACGGCTTAGGTGCTTGTAACGCCCCCGGTTTCCCTGGTGTACGTGGAGTTTCAGCTTGAGGTTTCTACGGTGTTTACGACGACTTTTTTCGTTATACAACACAGCATGGACACTGTCCCAGCATGGGGAATGAAGCGCCGGTCCTAATTAAAGGGGCCTAACCTTAAACTGTCGGTATCGCTGCCACCAACGGTGGATTTAACTGTTTAACTAGCTAAAATCTAAAAATGGGCTACATATTTAATTTTACACTAAAATACAATTAATCAAGTCTAGCAAACGACTGAAGCTTAAAACTCCTGGTTTTATTTTTGCGACAGAGAATGAAAGTACACTTTACATTATAGTTTGCTTCTAAAGCTTTTGAATACCAATTATTTAAATAGGCAACAAGTTTACATTTACATAAAGTAGCAAGTTTGAATATACACTTAGTATTTCATAAATTCAGACAAACACACTTGGTTTGAATAAAGTTTTAAATTTTCACATTAGAAAAAGTAAATCATGAGTGCTCCCGGAGACACCCGCAAGACTAAACAGCCGCAACTGATAGTAGTCTATCTGACAGTATGTTTCTTATGATCAACCGTCCACAGTTATGTTTCTAAGTTTTCCAAGCACAAAAAGATCAACCTCCCTTAGTTCCCTCGAGAACTGTTCTAAGTAATAAAAAGCCCGGCAATTTTACACTTAGGCATCAGTTTGTTTCAATTTGCCTTCCACAAAGATCAAACCGTCATTTAGTTTATGTTAAAAATCCATTTAAAATAAACTGGAAATATTTGGTTTTTAGGAAGAGAACCACTCTGACGTTATGGGGTGAAAGAAACCTAAGATGCCGCTACAGGCGTCACCACCATAATTTTCCCTAGCTAGAGAGTTAAGTTTACAATTAAACTAGAATTTAGAATATGGGGGTCCTAAATTAAACTTTCAAAAGCTAAACTATAACATACGAACCACTACCATCGTGCCCGGCATGGCATTCTCCGGACATGGCGTCTCCACTCCCGACTGGCGTGACCGGTCTCTAGCTTGAGATCTGTGAGCTGTGCTGACTGAGCTCTCTGGGGCTGGGGTTTTATGCTGGAGCAGCGGATTTTCTGGACCTTAGCGCGGACGCCGAGGAGAGCTGCGGGGGTCTGATTGGCTGAGGGCCTCGAGAACAATGGAAAGTGGGAGGAGAAGTCGGTTGAACAAAGGGACTGGGTGCAGAGCCGTTTGAAGGAGTAGGAACATGTAAAACGGAAAAAGATAGGCCTGTTTTGAGTTTCACTCAATTGAACTTTCGGAAATGGGCCTTTACTTTGTATTATTGGCTACGGATTGAATATTTACATGTTTGTAACGTGATTAGGCTCTTGTTAAAGCTTATTACTTGGCTTTGGGTAATGCTTAGAACATTACTATTAAATTAAACAAGCTTTAACGGTAAACTGTAGTGTTAAACACCACAACTAGTTTTGGCTGGGGAGGGGGGCAAAATTGGGTAATTCGAAGTTTTTGCACAGTTTGACTTTCGGATTTGGTTTGAACAGATCTTTTTAAGAATTCTTTTAGTGTTTAATAGTAGATCAAGCTATTTGTAGGTTTTGGTGGGTCACAGTCAGGTCCAGAGGAGAACTAAAACAAACATATATACACTGAAAAATTCGTGTCCGGTAGAATGCCAGGTCGTAATGCGTTTATACGTTTGGACATATGGTAGCGTTTCTGGGGGTAAAAGAATATAAATGAAGTATAAATGCGGTTAAATAAATTAGCTTAATTGAATGCTATAACGCATTAAGTTACAGAGAACATTTAACGTTTAAAAGTTTAAAGTTAAAATTCGATCATTGTGGAGATTTTCCATATGGATTGCGGCCGACAAACACAATAAAAAATATCACACTTCAAAATGGTTGTCTGTACAAGCCTCATACAATACACTAAGCTAATATGTTTGGGCTTTTTGCCCTAAAAATGAAGATACAGAAATACAGAATTTTATAATGGCGGCCATGATGAAAGTGCGATGTAGTTGGTTTTGGTCAATCTTCAAATGTAGTTTCAATGGTCTTCAAGGAAGAAAGTCCGGATTTGGGCTTCCCCAAGAGTCTTGTATTTGGACTGGCTATTAAACGTTGAAGAGTTTGTGGAAATCGGACCATTATTGCAAAAACGGCCAGATATGCCTCGGCGAGGCATTTGGGTGCCTCGAGAAAAAAAATTTCATTTTTGGAAAAACAGGCGTTTTTCAGTGGCGCTCGTTTACATGAACAACAAATTTTGAATTCGAGTCCGATTTAATTTACAAGGGTTATTTTAATTACAAATCAATTTTTATTCTAACTCCGAAGTAGGCAATTAAATTAACTACCCATCGTGGTGGCAGTAAACCGTGATAGATAGGTCATAAAAATTTAGTTAGGACGTTGACGCTCTTCTCCTAACCGTGCAGTAGACACGCTATGCTGTTTTCACAACAAAGTAAAAACCGCCACTTATGATTTACTCTACGATTACCACATGTACGCCAGATGTCGGTGCTATAGACAGTAGGCACCTCAAGACCCTGTAAGCGCCGCTACATTACACTTAGTTTCCCCCCCCTCCCCCACCCCTCCTTCAATAGTTGCAATGCATAACATCGTAGTTTATTTAATAGGCCTAAAAATCACGTTGTTGTGAGTTGAAAACTCACCTGCACATTCAAAACCACGCCTCTAACGTTTTCAAGTCGGCAATTCTCTTTGTCATTTCAGCCTCCGCAATTCCCGTCCAACCAAAACATTGCCTTCATCCTCCGATCCAACCAGAGCGTTCAGCTACCCTAGCCGTCCGCGCTGCCACTCCAACTTCCGGTAGTGACAGCTCGGCCGATCTAGGTCAGTCTCTCCTCTTCCAAGATGTCCGCCTCCTCTTCTCCGCTCGTCCCCTCCGCAGCTATCCTTGGTGTCCGCGCCAACTTCCGGTAATGAGTATATAACCCCAGCCCCAGACTCACTCGTTAGCACAGCTCAAGATTCTTAAAGCTAGAGGTCGCTACGCCGGTCGGGAGTGGAGATGCCGCGGTCCGATTGTTGCCATGCCGGGCAAAAGTAGTGGTTCGTATTTAACTTAGTTTAACTTTAAAAGTTTATTTTTTCGACTTTCACGTCAAAATTTATAGTTTAATTTTAAACTTAACCTCGTAGCTTTAGAAGGTAAATTATGGTGCGCCAAGCCAAACGGCATTTCGGACGTTGGCGGCCGTAACTTAAGGGTTCACGGTCCTTTACTAAAAACCAGCTTTCATTATTATGTTTTTTTAAACACAGTTTAAAGTAAACAAAGGACGGTTTGATCTTCGTGGAGTTTCCATTGATTAATCGCTCGGAGCGACTTTCTAGGTAGCTGCGGCTTCTGTAATTTAAGGAGTTGACTTATCAACAGTAACTCTAGGAGGTTTAATGCTTTGTTAATTCACGTTGAAACATAACTGTAAAACAGGTCTACTATTATAAGTCAGCCGAGGCTGTTTGTAATTTAGAGGGCTCTTTTGCGAAATCCCCTTGTGCCTAAACAAAACTCACTGTTTCTATTTGAAATTGTTTTTATGAACTAAGCTAAGTTCTTGCGTCGAATTTAATGTAAATTCCCCATTTTTTTATAACCTAAACTAGGTGTAAAGTTACCAAATGTAAATGTAAAGTGCGATATTTTCTTCATGTTTATTTAAAATAAAAACCAGGAGTTTTTTTAACGTCCGTCGGTTTATTCGCTCGTTATTTGCTAGAAGTTAATAAGTAAGATAATTCTCTTTAAAGTTTAACTTAGCTAGCCTTTTCCCACCTTGGTAGCAGCGTTACCCGCTATTTTATCACTAGTCAGGTCTTAGATTAGGACTTCAATGCCCCATTCCCTACATCGGGACAGTAGCAGTTGTGCTGCTTAACCGAAAAAGTATTCGAAAGCAACACGGAGTGAAAGATAGTAAGATCCAGTTACACCAGGCGACCGGCGATGTTACAAGCACCTACCCCGTCGTAGCACCCGACGTTACAAATGGTGGCAGCGGTGGGATGAACAGATGCTGTTCCTACAAGCGATTCCCCCCCTGCCATGCTACTATGCCATTTGTGTTGAACAATCCGTCAACAAAGACGTCCGTGACTCAGTTACAAGTCACAGAAGCAGATGCCCGCATTGCAGTAAAAATCAATGCCGAAAATGATGTTAGCCTTGCCGTCACTATCAAGGCAAATCCCGATGTCCGCACTGCCGACAAAAACATTGCTCGTCATCAGCGCCCGCAACTAAGCCGTTCCGGAGCCGAGAAGCAAGGATCGCAGATATCCCCCCCCCCCCGGGGGGGGAATCAACAAGCCGTGGACCGTCAACAGCGAGGAGGATTTCACCATTCATGGAAAGGAAGCTCCGTCGCCGTATTCAGTGGACCTTGGACAACGCCAACCATCGTTCCAGTGAAGTAGGCCTTCAACCAGACGTCCTACTACAGTAGAAGTGTGCTAGCCGATTCATTCGTCAGGTGGGAAGTTTGGATTTGGACTAGACTGACCGCACAGTGATTGTGTACGGGGTAACTGTGCATAAGATATGCTTAAGGCCGCCAAGATGAGTGTTATAGTTAAGAGCCTTTTAGGTATTTTAATTGTTTACACACCTGAGTGCTAGGAGGTCTAAAATAAGTGTATTTCTTGCTAAAACCTACCGTAGTTGGGAGAGAAGTGTTTTTAGTAACTCGCTCTACTCAACTTAAAAGTAAAATTAATTTGCGGCTGCATTTTAATGAAGTTTCATTTATAAGAGTTTTATTTTGAAGCTTAAAAAAAAAAACATCCAACATGGATGATTTTGAAGATGTCGTTAAAGACATCCAGTACAAGGACCTAAAAAAGGCCTGTTTAAAATTAGGCCTAACCGTTAGAAAAAACCCGTCACGAATCAGTGACTATTTTGAAAAATGCCGTCGAGGAAGAAAAAATTTCCGTTGACGATCTCTCTGACGAACTAGCTCCGGCTATAGAAAAAAAGAGAGGCTACCATCCTACAAAAAAGGGAGTTAGCAGCCAAAGAGCAAGAGCTCGCGCTGAAAACAGAAGAATTGAGATTAAGAGCTTTAGAAATGGCGGACATTGACAAACGCTGAGCTCAAGACGCAGCTAATGCAGACCGTCGCATGGCTCACGAACTTGCGTTACGGGACCAAGAGGCCCAAATACGGGATAGAGATGTGTAACGGCGGATGCTACGACGGGGTAGGTGCTTGTAACATCGCCGGTCGCCTGGTGTAACTTGATCTTCTTACTATTACTTTTGGGTACTATTTGTTTCAAATAAGCACAACAGCTACAGTCCCGGCGTAGGGAATGGAGCTACACATGTCCTAATATTGTAGGCTAACTGTAATAATATGCGGTAACGCTGCCACCAAGGTGGGAAAATTAGGCTAGCTAAGCTAAGTTTTAGGAGAATTATCTTACATGTTAACTTCTAGCAAACAACGAGCGAATAAACTGACGGACGTTTAAGAAAAACTCCTGGTTTTATTTTAAACAAACATGAATAAAAATATCGCACACAATTACATTTGGTAACTTTACACCTAGTTTAGGTTATAAAATACAGGGGGTATTTACATTAAATTCGACACTAGAACAAACACGATGTTCAGTTAAAACATTTTCAAGTAGAAAAAGTGATTTGTGTAGGCACAAGGGGATTTCACAAAAGAGCCCTCTAAATTACTAACAGCCTCGGCTGTCTAGTAATAGTAGACCTAAATAACAGTTATGTTTCAACCGTAAATTAACTAAGCATTAAACCTCCCAGAGTTGCTGTTGATAAGTCAACTCCTTAAATTATAAAGCCTCGGCTACACATAAAGTGGATCCGAGCGTTTAATCAAAACAACCCTCCACGAAGATCAAAACGTCCCTGTTTACTTTAAACTGCGTTTAAAAAAACAAAATAATGAAAGCTGGTTTTTAGTAAGGGACCGTGAACCCTTAAATTACGGCCGCCAACGTCCGAAATGCCGTTTGGCTTGACGCACCATAAATTTACCTTTAAAGCTACGAGGTTAAGTTAAGTTTAAACTATAAATTTTGAATGGAGTTTCCAAAAAATAAACTTTTAAAGCTAAACTAAGTACGATACGAACCACTACCTTTGCCCGGCATGGCAACAATCGGACCGCGGCATCTCCACGCCCGACCGGCGTAGTGACCTCTAGCTTTGAGAATCCTTGAGCTGTGCTAACGAGTGTCTCTGGGTTTGGGGTTATATACTCATTACCGGAAGTCGGCGCGGACGCCGAGGATAGCTACGGGGGGGGGGGGGGGGTGCGGGGAAGAGGAGTCAGACATCTGGAGGAGGAGAGACTGACCCAGATCTGCCGAGCTGTCACTACCGGAAGTTGGAGTGGCAGCGCGGACGACCGGGGTAGCTGGAGCGCTCTGACTGGCTGACAGAATTGAAGTAGTATTTTGGTTGGATGGATGCGAATTGACAAAGGGAATTGCCGACTTGGAAACTTAGAGGCCTGGCTTTGAATGTGCAAGTGAGTTTTCAACTCATAACAACATGATTTTTAGGCCTATTAAAATAAACTACGATGTTAGGCATCGCAACTATTGAAGGAGGGGGGGGGGGACGAAGTGTAATGCACAGAATAAACATTTGACTTTGGGAAACGGATTGCTATACACAAGGCATGTTTTTAACGAAGGAAAGCTAGTTTGTTTACGTTTTTAGAGGTTCACTACAGGTCGGAGTTTGGATGGAGATGCTATAAAAAATAAACATAAAATCATACACTGGGTCCATAAAAATAGACAAACATAAACATTGGAGCTCCGGTAGGGTTCATGGCAAGAATTTAAGTTTACCAAAATGCATTAAGTGCACAAATCAAAAGATTAAAATGTTCCAGCTAGTTTTTCAAGGGCTAAGTGCAGTTTAGGTTAGATTTTAAACTGGTTTGAACATCGGACATTTTTCATAAATAAACAAAGTCGTTACCTGTTACAAATAAAAAATATTGTGTGTTGACAACATCTAAAACACAACTAAGCTGGAAAGGATTTCGGCTTTATGCCTGAAAAATATACATTATTTACATTTTAAAGTGAAATCGCCATTTAGACGATTGTTCTTCTGGTGTGGAAGAATACTGCCCTCAGATTTTTTCTTCGGTGGTGTTAAGGTGTCCTCACCACGAGCGTCTGATACGAGACCGCGTTTACACGCCCCCACGCGGAGGACTCTATTTGGGGTTACTGTCGAACTCCAAATAAGTGCTATAACAGAAAAGGTCAGTGCACACAAAACATGCCAAAGAACAAGACTGCCAAGCCATGTAAATAAATTGCATAAATTAATGCACCAAGGGATACACCTTCTGAGGAATACACCTCCCGTGAAATACATCACCACAAGTTATAAAATACACTGTTTACAAAAAATAAAAAATTGCCGTTTTATATTTTTGGGGGACTGACGTTTTTGTGGCTCAAGAAATTTTTGTAAATAAAAATTACAAGTTTAAAGGGACACTATTTGCAAAAATTAGCTTAGTGCTGTCCGCGCTGCTTGTTGCAGGAAAGTCGTACAGGCCACAAAGAAAATTGGAGCAAAAGACAAGTTATATAAATAAAGACGCAAATTTTGACCATAAAGGGTCACAGTTTTAGGGTTTTTTGTAGCTGTTAATTCAAATGAGATAATCGCAACATTTAATGCTCTAACCAGTCAGGCGTGCACAGAAAGTTATTTTTTTTATCTGGAAAAACCTCGAGAAAAACCCCTTGGCACACTCCTCAGGACCTAGCTAGCGTTAAGGATCGGAATAGAGGGTACTATAAACGCATGCGCAACTATCAGCTCTATTTAAAGTTAACAGACTACCACTGGAGTGGTTTAAGGTTACCAAACAACTTGTTTTACATAAAATTGGTTTACACTGAAGGGCCCAGAGATGGTACCTGTGGTGTTGCTACGTTACCGACCCTTAACCAGAGGGAGCCACAGATCCTTTCCTTGTGCACTCTTCTTATTGTATATACATATTGCATGTAGTGTCATGTGACTCTCCCCTTATAAGGCAGAGCTGGCAAACTATGCCACACTTTAACCCAGCCATGTAGAGAACTCCGTCATTCCAGTTAAGCCTTAGGTTAGTAGGCCAGTGGCCTAATGATGGTAAGGGCCACATACGTTACAGTGGCGACGAAGATGGGATGTAATGGCTTTTGGTAAGACCTAATAGTATTATTGGGCAAATGAGTTTTATTAACCTTTTTCTGCGGGGAGAAGAAACACCAGTGCAGTGTCACCCGGGAACCATGGATGTAGCTTCTGGTAATCAAGATGGACATTCTGTGGGTAACACCAGTTACACAAGGTACTGTAAACTCGTTGATAAAACGGGATGTGCAGTGCGCCATTCTAAGCCAGTTGGTTTTAAGTTGCTTTGGGATGGGCGGCCATTGCGGGGTTAATGGATAAGTGTGTGTCATTTAGAAACTTAGTTTGGTGGTTTAATTAATGGTTCAATTAACAACTAAGATTTTCTGTGGAAAAATTAATTTAAACATTTGGATGGTGAGTACTATTGTAAACCCTGTGTATGGTTTAAAAGAATTAAGAAAGTGACTGCACGTCCGAAAGATTTAATTTGTGAAAACTAGCTATGTTAAAAGATTTAGAATACTAGGGCTACCTTAAAAGATTTAAAACCCTGTGTATGGTTTAAAAAGATTTAATATGCCAAGAGTATTCCTAAAAGATTTAAATGCTGGCTATGTTTAAGATTTCTTTAAAACCCTGTGTATGGTTTAAAATGGTTGTAAGGTGTTTAGACTTGCATGTTAAAAAGCTGTGTAGACTGGGTTTGAAGCTTAAACTCTTTAGAATACTGAGGCTACCTTAAAAGATTTAAAACCCTGTGTATGGTTTAAAAAAGATTTAATATGCCAAAAGTATTACTAGAAGATTTAATTGTTGTAAAGCCGTCAGTTGAAAGCTAGTGCGATGGAAGCTTTGTTAAAGAATTACCTTTTAGTTTAAAGGCTATTTACGAAGCTTTTGACTTGACTTAAGGTTTATAACAACCAATTGTTATTAGCCATAGCGTTGATAAATTGACAATATCAGCGTTTGGGTTTATGGAATTGGTAGTCATTGCTTTGCAATGTGCAATTCGCCAAAATCGTAAGGGGTCTTGGTTAAGTTAGACTGGCTTGGGCCGTAAGGGGTCACGAGCTTACAACTTAATTGTTGTTTAAATGACTTAATGTGTAGTCTCGGTCTAGCTTGCTTAAACGCATAATGTGCGGTAACTTATGTAACCAAAAGCCTAAGTATTGTTTGCTACTTCTATTCAAGTCTTACAGCTTGAATAAACTGTCCAACTAAGTTATTTAAATGGAGGAAGTGGAATGTTATTGCTGGAACTGTAGTTTAGATTGTTTTTGAGTTTTAACTTGGGGAAGGAACAGTATTCCATTTTCCTGAGTATGAACAGTTTAGTAAACTCTAGTAAACTGTTAAGTTGAACATTACGTTTAGTACTAGTGTTATGTTGTAGATTTCGATAACTGGTCTGAACAGGTCAAATACTCAACTAGAGCAAGTAAAATTGTTTAATTGGGTGTGAGTTGGGTTTAGCTGATTTATGACTGTTTAAATTAATACTTAACAGCTAATTGTAAACCAATTATTCATTGCCATAAGCAATGACTTGGGCGAGGTAGTTGTGCCTCTCTTGTTTTAATAAAGTTCACAATTTTTCAAAAGTGTTGATTGGAGAACACTGCTGTTAAAGCTGTCTGGGCCCAATTCAGAACTAATTACTGGAAGCGTTGAAACGCAGCGCTACGTTGTTGCTAGGAGTGTTTTGGTTACTTGAAACAATATCTAACGTGGTTCTATTATGTAATTTAAAAACCGTTTCATTACTAGGCTAAGGACGTAGTCAGTTGTGAGATTTTGGTTAATTAAACCTTTAAAGAAAAAAAAATTTAAAACAACTTTGGATATCTTAACTTTTAAAATTTTATTTAATCAGGAGCATTCGTAGAAACACAAATATTTATAAAAAATATTTTTTTTTTAGGGTGGATGAGGTGGCCTACCAGGCTTAGTGCGTTGCTTGCGTAATGGTGGCTACCATGCGTAGTGCGTTGTGTTACAATGTTAAACTCTTGTAGGTTAGTTTTACCTTGGTCGTGCGACTGTTAATATTTGCACTACCGGGTTATTTATTTAAACTAGCATGTTATAACTTATGGTTAAACAATAATTAACATTGCTATTTGAAAACCTAAAACTTATGGTTAAACAAACATTGCTATTGGAAAACCTGATACTACCACTAAGTCTTTATAGTATTTAATAATATTAAGTACTTATTGTAAATGGCCGTCCATCCCTAGCAAAAGTTAGCCCGTCGTGAAGCATCGAAAATTCGCATCAGCAGTATATTTACGTTACGTGGAAATGAAATGAATCGCCTACTCTTAATGCACGTTTGGAAGTGAACTATTCCGTTGTAGCTTGAGAACAATTATTCCGTTAAAAGATTCCGATAAAATCCATGCTTATTTTTCCGAATGGGTCGATTATATCGTATGTTAAACGAGCTAATTATCAGCTACTC
>JAHWFP010251053.1:0-26288 GCA_023313725.1 Lithobius niger
GGTCAGCCAGGGCTGGCACCCAAACATTATAACGTGTGAAATCAGTAGTAGTCCGTTCACAACTTAGGACGATTTTCAGAGCGTTTTAAAATAAATCACCCAGTCCTTAGATTTGATTTGGCCTTCCATTGGCTTTGAGCCACTTATTTGTTGTTGCTCACTTTATTTAAGGCCCCCTAGGAACCCCTCTCAAAGCATCTTGGGATTTAGCACGATTTTTCGTGCATCGTGATCTGCTGCCTTCTTAAGCGATAAACACATTTTGTCTCTGGCCACCAAATGGGTGTAATATTAATATACGTTTATTAAATTTACTATAATCAAGAATTTATAGCAAAAGTCTTGGTATAAATTCTTAAAGATGGTGTTACTAGTAGTAATATACAAAGGCCTGCCATCAAATTACGTGTCCGGTTGGAATGAAACATGCGTAAACTGGTACGAGTTGTCAGGAGGCCATTAGCAGTTACAATTACAATAAACGTACTAAAAACATTGTTAATAGATCTACTGTGAAACTCAAAATCAACTGCCCTGTGTGTGAATTTAAACGTGAAATAAAACCCATGAAAATGGACGTGTCGCTCGCTAATTAACTGCCTATAAAAGCAACATTATTGTTGGGAAGATTACGCTAAAATAACACAGATGATCACTAAAAGTCTGCTGGAATTTTCGGTGAATAACGTACAGTGTCTGTAGTAGTCCTATCACCGTTTTCAAAAGAAAAACACGAAGCACTAAAGGAATTTAGAAGATTTTCAAAATATGATCGAATATTTTAGACTTTAGTCCTTAATATTTTTCTTCTGAAGAAGGTGATAGGATTACTGCAGACACTATGTAATTCAAGTAGACTTTTAGTGATAGTCCAAATGTGGTTTTAGCATAATTTTCCAATAATAATGTCATGGAATCGTCACAGTATACATAGTAAACACCTGTTACCTGTTTTTTTCCGACATAAAAGTAAATTACTGATCATACACGTAACTTAAAATTAATACAGGATTTTCCATTTGCTTATATAAATACGTCTTTAACTGTGGAAGATAGAAACCTTATACTGTAGTTGTTCAAGGTCAGCAGAAATAGTAATCGTTTGTATGGTGGTACAGTATGAATAGTAGTACAGGGTGGCCCACAAAAAACTGACGACCCAACATTTTTGAAGTCCAACTTTTTTAGCTAGCACCCCTCAGAACCAGGAGATGACAGAAATCTTCCCGTATCATTGATTTGATTTCTGTCCTATCCTGGATCTGAGGGGTGCTAACTAGAAAAGTTGGACTTGAAAAATGTTGGGTCGTCAGTTTTTTGTAGACCACCCTGTATAGTGTTTGTGACGGTCTCGTCTATTAGGTTAGACATGATTTTGTCGGGATTGACCCCCCCCCCCCCCCCCCCCCCCGGGGGGTTTAGAGAAAAAACCCCGGGGGGGGGGGGGGGTCAATCCCGACTATTTACACATTTAAATTACACAGTAGGCAGATTTCTTGCTATGAGCAGTGATTTGTAATGTTTCTATATCTGATTCCAACGATGGATTCGAAGGCTCGCAATAGCAGCCGTTTTACCCCCTCTAATGGGAGGGATGAGCGGTAGAGTCTTTACCCCATTACAAAATTATACCAATCAGGGGACCAACACAAGGAAGAAAGTTTTTTTTATACTATGAGAAGGATTGTGTGAGCACTGCACGTTACCCTGTTTCGGCCGCTAACGCAAAAAGCTGAGCCGGTGCTGAAACAAGCGGCCAGTGTATGCTAGCCCAATTTAGAAGTGTGGAAAAAATGTGAGTGTTGATGGAATACACCAATTGTTTAAAACAATGAGTTTAAAGCAATTAGAAAATTTTTTTTTATTTGTATTCCTTTATTAGTCTGTGCCACAACTAGCCTAGGAATAACTTGGCCACATTATCGATTTTATAATATTTAAAACAAGTTGACTGCGCAACCAATTATTTGTAAAAAAAAAATGTGTGGCTTTCACATAGCCTACAGGAATGAACATTCCAAGTGGAAGAAAGAATGTGTGACAGATGATTCTGCAGTTCTAAAAAAGCGTCAAGTTATCAAATGCCTAACGTGTACAATATGTTTTATTGGAAATTGTGCAAACAAAAGCATGATTGGTAGGTGTCATGCTCTGTAAGATCCATGGAACAAATGCCATAGAACAAAAATTGGAAGGAATCATGAGATTGGTTGAATTTGTGTTGAGTAATTTTCAACCATCAGTTAAATGATGTGACACTTTAAAGTGCCGTTTTATGTGACAAGTATTTTGACGGCAAGGGCACATTGGAACACTGCGGGCATTTGCATGCACTTTCCACTCTCCTCATCCATTTTTTGCCCCATTTGCCCTTCTTTGCCCTTTTTTGCCTTCTTTGCTCTTGAGGCAGATAAAATCATTAAAAAAAACATTAAAACAAAAGCAAAATCCATTTAAACAAAGGTTTTTTGAGGATAGTAGTACTGATTTGGCCTCTTAGCCCTTTTTCCTGTCTCTTTATCTCTTGGGGCAATAAGGTTTAACTCCAGTAAAGAGGCCCTCAGAATGTGTGCACAATCCCCTTTATCTTCAACTGAGCCTCCCCCCCCCTCCCATTTTTTTTGTTAAGTATCCATCTGCCCCTCTTTAGTGGCACATTATTTTGTGATTATTTTTTCTGAAATATAATCCTTGTTGTTGAACTTTCGTTTTGATATTTGAGAGCCAAATTGTCCAAACCACAAAACTGCCCAATTTTATCGATAAACTCTCAAAATTCACAAACAATGAGTAGAATTCATGTGGCCAATTTAAAATGAATAGGCCAATGTTATGGATAAAGACAGACACAAAGAAGCTTCTTTGCTCTGTTTTACACTACATATCACTCAAATTAGAAAGGGTTATTAGAAAAGAAGAGGTTAATTGTTAGTGGTTTCATTTAACTTTCGAACTATTAGTCAGTGCGATTAACTTGGCTAATAAGATTAACTTTGGCGGCCTTTCCCTGGTTGAATGATATCACTACTTTCAAAGGCCGACCTTTCTTGGAAACTTGGCATCTTCTCTTATACTAGTTTTGGTTTTGGGTGGATTTAAGTAATGGAGAGGTAGTGCACAGGACTTATTACGCTTCTTAGCTGTATTGCTGCATTTGTCCATAATAGTAGGTTTCGTTCACTCCATGCTGAACAGGAGTGGTCAATGAAAGTTATCACCTGGTTTGTTCGCGTAAACCGTACAGAGTATGTCTAATTCGATGATGTACCCGAGTGGTGAGAGAATTCGCCTAGTGGCTTGGTCAGTAACAGGAATGGATGCCCTGGTAAAGTCCCCACTGTACCAACTGATTAGGGTACTATGGCGGACTATCTGGCGTCTTCAACAATTGTACAGTCTAATCTGACCAGTCCCTTCATCCAGCTTTGATTGTAGATTTTCCCAGTTCATCTAACAGTTTCTTTAGCTGACATAAAGTTCTCAGAAGTTAATTTGAAATTAACAAAATTAGCCCCAAGCTAAAGTTTTTAATTAGTTGTTTTTGTTAAACTTGTCGTTTTTGGTTTTTTTTGTACCTTAAAGAACGTACCATTGAGGAAGTATGATACATTTGATAACATAATATGTATTGATAAATTTTCGAAGGATCGGTGGAGTCTGAGTAATGATTTTTTTTTTTATGAAATCTTCTATCATGTGTCACAGAGGCATGGAAAAAGTTTACAAATCAACTCCAGTATTTGGTTTTTTGGATTAATTGGTCTAAATTGTAAATTGTTCACTGTGAAAACGTATACCTATTTCAGTTCTTTATATTAAATTGTACTAATTCATTTCTTTATATTAAAAGTTTATAGCCCACCATCATGCTGTCTGCCGCTTAAGAAAAGTTCTGCGTTTCACTAAATCCTTGTCACAATTTTCTCTTTTTTTGTTCCTAGCTTGTGAACATCAGCGAACAGCGATTATAAAGAGAGGACGAGCCCTAGGGGATGAAACATCTGTGAGTGCTCGACAACCTCGATGCCGTTCCGATGGTGGGTTTGAACCTATCCAGTGTGATGGACAAAAGTGTTGGTGTACCGACGAAGCTGGTTTTGAAATTGCTGGTACTAGAGCCGCAACGAGGGAAGCTGTAAATTGTTCGGGTAAGCAAATGGACAATAATTAACTGTTTGGTCTGTAGTGTTCAATTGTGGAACTCGTCAATTAAATTACTGGTATAATATTTTTTTTGGTCTATTTCCATTTGCTTCGATAGCTCCCCGTCTCTGCTCGGGTCTCATGTGCCGCATGCTGTGCCCCTATGATTTTGAACTGGACGAACATGGCTGTCCTCTGTGCCAGTGTCGCGATCCCTGTTCTGGGATCCAGTGCCCTGGTAACCAACAGTGCCATTTGGAAGACGTTATGTGCGCCAGTGAGCCCTGCCCACCAGTGCCTTCATGTACGTATCGTATTATATCTATGATACTGATCAGTGTTGGTAGAGAAATTCAGTTGATAAAATCTAATAAGGGGGAAACCCATTCTTACAATTCATTTCACACCTTTCTTTCATCACAATTTCTAACAAAAGCAATGAATTCCTACATTATTCGCGGAACAATTGAGACAGGAAACGACGTCAATTATTGGCTTCCGCAGTTTCTGTAAATAGGATGATTCAGGAAGTTTCTGTGTGAGAAGTGTGTATAGTGCTGACCATTGAATACTGCTGACCGCCTGAACTTTTAGCCATGTTTTTAATCCTCTTTTGCAATGAATTCAGTCACGCAAGGTTGCCTCAAGGTATAAGAAATGGTAGTTGATGCTGTAGAACGGCTTTTCAAGAATACAAATAGTTGTTTAAAAACTAAACTGTTATATTACAAGTCATGTACCTTAAAAATTTTAATTAATAAATAATTTGTAAAAGCCGACCCAGTTGTAAAAGGCTTGTGCAAGTGAAAATATTTTGAAGCATCCTTAAACTAATCCTTTTAAAATCATTTAAATATTATTATGGTAATGAAATGGTGCAGAAAAATTTACATTTATTGCATTTATTTTTATTGCATACATAAAACAAATGCCAGCACTAGAAGAAAAAGTTAGAAAATGTTCATGTGGCTACTTGCAAAATAGTGTTTATAATTCATACCTAGGCATGGCGGTGTGCAAGAAAAATATTTTGAAATCCAACATAAAAAAGTGAGTTTTGATCTTGACTTCAACTATAAGCTTTGTAGAATTAAAAAAAAATTGCTTTTGAGTAAATTGTTTTGAGTAAATTCATTGAGTTTATTTTTAGCAGTAGGATAACATTTCGTAGTCATTGCAAAAAGTGAACTTAAAGCGGAAAAAAAAATACAGGTGCTTGTGGCCAAAGCCATTTTTTTCCCCTATCGTTACTGCTGGAAAATAATCTTTCTATTGTTGCGAAAATATCCATTACGTGCAAATTTGGTATTGTTATTCTCGAATGCTTTTTCCCTCTAGAGATTAAAACAACCAATTCCCTGCCAGATCGCTAACTTCGAAGTGCGCATGCGTACCTCCCTCCTTACTGGTATAGTATAAACGCTCAGGGCCTGTGAAAACCATTTTTTATTCTCTAGCTCCCATCTGGTTAGAACGTGCACTTTTCCCTCTGCCTCCACGCACCTTGTTTGAAGACCGGAAGTAATATTCTGGAAAGCGAAAGCCTCAAAGTGTCTTCCACGCCGCCACCTGGCTCTGGCTCTCATGATGTAACTCTGGGCTGCGTGCCCACACCGTGTATCAGTATGTCCTCGTCAAGTTCCAGACTTTCACGCTGTGGCCTTCCTCGACGTTCAGAGTTTGTCTCATTCTGGTGAAGGAACATCGTTTAGTTTATTGCCTGCCATTGATCATGCTGTCTCTCGTGGCAAGGACACGTCACCGCATCTTTCTGCTCTTTTTTCCCATTGGCCTCGACTGTCCCTCCCCGGCAGTGCCAGTCAGGCCTACACCACCGACTTATCACCCATTGACGTATAAGAAGCAGCCTTTCAGCGTGCTTCGTAACTTCGTATTTAAAGAAGCCGATTTATCGTCTGAATTGGTTTTGTTCTGTCAACCGTAACATGGACCTTATTAATACTTACTTCTCGTCACTTGCTCAACAATCTGCAACATCAATTGCCAACCCGGAGGTTTTGCAACTCGAATTCAAGAAGTTGAAGTCGAAGTTGAAAGTTGGTCATTAAGCCGTCTATTTCCATGAATTGGAATCCATCGACTGCTGACTCTAAGGCAATTCGTTGCTACCAGTCTCCCAAAAACCAGTTGAATGCTGTGGAACCATTGGAGCTGTGTTTCCTCCTGCAGTCATCGGCCACAGAAAGACCACAACAGGCTCCTCTCCAAAGCTGATATAAACGAGGTATTCATTCGGGCAAAAGCCGACTTTCAGGCTGTGTCTCTCGGCCCTCTTCTCCTTGTCAGCTTCATTTATCCACTTCAATAACGACAATGCCTGATTACGTCTGACTAGAAACATTAAATCCACTCAAAGGATTTCGAACGTTTCTTCTTGCCAACATTGATCAACAAGCAACGGCAGCCATTCCGGTATGGTAGCCGCTCATATGATGATAACCACTCCGTATAGCCAAAAGGCAACCCAAAAGTCAAGACACAGGAAGTGAATGTGAAACCGAAAGGCATGACACCGGAAGCGGAAGCGAAAGTCAGGACGGACACCAGATAGTATGGAGAAAGGCCGAAAAGGACATGAACGACTCATCAGCTGACAGGAGATTTAATTGACCAAAAGACGACGAACCAAAAGTAAAGCAACGTAAAGTTGAATGTGAAGCCGCAAGACGCACCAGAAATGATTCTACTCACATGGCAACATTTTGATTAAAGCGAGTCGCATTTTTCTTGAACCGATAATGATTCAGACGACGTTTCAAGACACATGCGTTTTGATGATGGTTCTTTATCTCGTGACAGCGATGACCCTTCTGTTTTTCTTTTTTCCGAAATTTGAAAAACTGTCGAAGATGTATTTCTGGATAGCTTTCTTTTCAATCCTACAGCCGAGAATCTACCTTCAAAGAATACAGGCTTGGGAACTGGTTTTGGCTTCGGTCTTAGGAATCGCACCCTCCTGAAACAGTCTGTCTTAGGCCAATTAGTGACAATTCTCACGACTTTACTATGCAATGGTGGTCTTCTCATGGGCAAAGGTGAACCACTCGAGCTGGACTCCCCCATCCCCCTGCCCTGGAAGAGAAAACTTGTTTTTAAAACCCTTTGGTGATGGCTCTGCGAATCCTAAGAATTTTGAGACTTACTCCCAATCTGAATTCCTGACTGCTGAAGTTAAACTGGAATTTGGAACCAGCATGCTGATCCCAAAGAAAGTTGAAGTTCAGTTCTCAATTCTTAAGGATAATGAGAAAATTCTAAGTCTTGGCCTTAGCTCAGGATGTCAAGCTGATGTTCCCAATACTGCGGCTAACACTCCTTGTGAAAAACTCTCTGCCGAAGCATACCCATGTGAAGCTAAGCATTTAGTCCTTCTAATCAACGAAGTCTTCAAGAAAGTCTGCTTTGCCACCTACCATTCTATGAATTGGGTAACTAGAACTGTCTTCAACTTAACGCTTCTGTTGCGTGACATTGCTTTTCGGTCAGCCTCCACTCTCAACGATTCAACATAGCATAAGCTTCGCAATCAACTGATACACGAAGCTGAAACCATATTTAGAGGTGTGATACCTAAGCTTGCCCCACATATTGATGTTGCTCGGAAACACAAAGACAAGCAACCCACGCAATAGCCCCAATGTTTCAACAAGCAACCTTTCAAGAACTCCAAGTATGGCAACCTGGAACGATTAACATAAATCCAAGAATCAACCACAGCGTCAACTCTAATCGTAACAACAATCAGCTGTCTTTTCGTGGCAAATTTTCCTTTCGAGGAGGAGGCAAAAATCGCAGTTTCACTCCTGAGCAGAGGAAATGCTACTCCTCGTCTGGCTACAGCGGAAGCTCCAGACCAAAACATGGTTGGCAGTCGACGGACATCACCTGTAGGAGATCGCCTCTTTTGGAAGAAAATAGCCCAAAACCCCTGGATCCTCTCAACCATCAGTCAAGGTTTTAAGCCCATCTTTTTGAGCAAACCCGCATTGATCTCCTCGCCTCCTTGGGAGTTTGCAACTTCACCTTCGGAGGAACTTTCAACAGAAATCCGGGAACTACTATGAAAAGAAGCAGCAGCAGAAAGCATCAACCCTTTGCATCCGGGCTTTTACAGCTCAATCTTTCTAAGGCCAAAAAAGTCGGCAGGAGAATGGCTGATCTTCAACCTAAAGCCCCTCAACCAGAAAATGAAAAATTCTAACTTCAAAATGGAAAACCCTTGACTCCATCCAAATTTCTCTCAAGAAAAACGAGTGGACAGTCTCCATAGACCTACAGGATGCATACCTTCATGTTCCCCTTTACCAATCAGTGTGCTACCTTTTTTGCCATCTAGGACGGGAAGGTATACGAATTTCAAACTCTGCCTTTCGGCGTAAACGCAGCTCCAAGAGTCTTCACCTCCATTCTAAGCACCCATTCTGGCTCATCTCCATCAGCTTCAAGTCTAATCACACGCCTATCTAGACGACTGGCTGCTAAAGAATCAACATCCAAGGCTTCTACAACAAGACCTCCACATTACCCTGGAACTTCTCCACAATCTGGGTTTCGGCGTAAATCTCAAAAAGTCAAGATTGATCCCAGCCCATTCATTCCTCTTTCTGGGTGCCTTCTACCTCTCATCTGCAACAGCCTTCACTCGAACGCTTAGTAGATGTTCTTCAAAAATTCCAACAGTTCTTGAACAGAAAGGAGTACAAACTAGCAGAACTACATGGCCATATTGGAAAACTGGACTCCTTGGCGTATCTTGTTCCTTATGACAGAAGGATGACTCTTGGACGTCCAAGCCTTATCTCAGTCCGTTCCACTTCATAAACCTCTTCTAGACCTGATCCTGCCGACGGACGCATGAGTGACGGCTGGGGAGCCCACATAGGGAACCACAAAGCCTCAGATTTATGGACAGACGACAAATTGGACCGCATCAATGTTCTGGGACTCAAGGCTGTCTTTGATAGGATCTTTCAAAACATTGTATCAAAAAAGGCGGCACAATTTCAAGTAGACAGCACCACTGCGATAGCAAACCTTCAGAAGGGAGGCAAAACAAAGTCCAGAAACCTCCATCATGTCACCTGAGAGATCTTCAAACTCTGCATCTGACTGAAAATAACTCCTTTCTCACCACATTCCAGGAAACCGGAACGTGATTGCAGATCCCTCTCCAGACGTCACAAACTTCAAACAGGAGAATGGACCCTCAAATCATCAATCTGCAAATCTCTGTTCGTCATTTTGGGGACCCGTATGGTCGACCTATTTACCACGCGGTACAAACTTCCCCACTTCATCAGCCCAATCCCAGACGATCATGCTTGGGCAGTGGATGCCTTAACAACCTAGACAAACCTTTCGGTTACCTGTTCCACCATTCACGCTACTACCACAGATCTTACGGAAAATCAAACTTACATCCTAACTGTTCATTCTGATGGCTCCAAACTGGCCTTGGGCACCATGGGTTCTCGACTCCTGCAGCGTTTAGTAAACATTACAAGGAGTCTCCCGGAACCTCAAAAACTTCTATCCTAAAGGAAGGGAAATTATTTCCACCCAAATCTCATCGCCTTGAAACGACACGGGTGACTATCATCGACTTCTCAAGGAGACAAGAATTCTTGAAGAACAAGCAATCCACATCGCAAGCAAGGCAATCGACTCAACTAGTAGAATCTATGACACCCACTGGCAGAAGTTGTTTCTTTGTCACAGACACAAGGCTAATCCAATCGCTCCCTCTTTACCAAGCCTATTAACATATTGTAACAATCTATTTACATCAGAAGTGAAAACATTGATCATCCTAGTGCACCGCTTTCCCTCAACTCCGTTTTCAGAGCTGCTGGCAAAGGAGAACTTTTGGAAGATTTTTCCAAACTGTCGTGACCTCTCCTTGATTTTCGATTCTTTAATGAAGTAGCCGTACGGACCCTTGTCAACTTGCAACCTTCACCTTTTGACCATGTTAGGTTAGGTTAGATAGCTTTGATAGAAGGGTTGATAGTTTTGACCTCAAGCCTTCGCAGTGACATTCAAGCCCTCTCCATGGATCTTGCTTACTTGTTCCTCTTGAACTATTTCAAAGCCGTCTCCCTCACACCATGTGCTTCATTTAGAGCTAAGACTCAGCTTTTAACGAGCCTTCTAAGCCAATCATCATCCCTTCCCTCACCCCGATCACAGGAGACGAACTTGAACGACACCTATGGCTGGTCTGGACTTTGCAGTTCTACTTAGAGCGAACCAACAGCAACAGAAAGGAAGGCATCAAACTTTCCTGTCATTCAAAAAGAACTTCGGTGAAACATCTGCAGCAATGATAGCTTAATGGATTAAGACTGATCTTCATCGCTTATGATGCATCAGGCATCAATTGCCATGACAATAACATCCGAGTCACAGCACATGAGCTTAGAGCCATCTACACTTCTTGGATTTTCCACATACATTATCCCCTTTCCTGAGATTCTGCAAGCTGCATCATGGAGAGATGCATCAGTCTTCACTTCACATTACTTCAGAGACATGACCACACATGCAGATGGACTTAACAAGGTGGGACACATTATCACCACCAGAATGTCCAGCCCCCACACAAGCTGGGACCCATCATCATCACCAGAAGCGTTGTCCAGCCCCTACAACACTAACAACGATGGACAAACAACGGCCCTTGTCAGGGCCATCAACTCAGAAAAGCGATCTGAACCACTGTTTACTTTAATGAAATAAAGTAAACAGTAAAGTTCAGTAAAGTCTGTTACTTTCTGGGGGACCAGCTCCTAACCCTAGGGAACCTGTCAGGTGGTGCCCGCCGCCATTTTGACGAGGTCTTCTGTAAATGTTAAATTTACAGGTAATGTATATTTTCAAAGCCATAGAAAATATGTACCCACCCTACCTCCCCTCTTGAGTCACCACCATGACGTATTGAGAGGAATAAAAGATGGCTTTTACATTCCCTGAGCGTTTATGTACCTGTAAGGAGGGAGGTGCGCAGGCGCACTTCGGGGTTAGCGAGCTGGCAGGGGATTGGTTGTTTTAATCTCTAGAGGACAAAAGCATTCAAGAATAAGAATTTGTAATTTACTGGTAATGTGTATTTTCGTTTACGCAATTTAGCTGAATTTAGCTGGCAGCTTGGCCCTTGGGGGGGGCGGGCCTAATTTTGCTAAAATTTGGCACAGTCTAGTAAAGTATTTTAATCGTTTATTCCAGAACATTTAAATGTTGCTAATGTCAAAGTACATTGTCAAGTGGATTTTTATCAAAAACCTCCATAAGAGACCCAGCAACTAAACTCGTGTAGCACAGCAATCACCTGCAGCTTTTTATTGCTAAAACATGACTGTTGTCCATTGAAAAACAACCACAAAGTTCTTTTGAAAAGGAATAAAAAGCCTGGTTCACTTTCTCTTTCAGAATCTGAAAATGCCCCAGTGTAATGCAAAGCTGATTATTTTTACTTGATCAACTCATTTCCATGCGAACCTTTTGTTTTTGGACCTGAGCAAGTTGTAAAGGCATTTAGTTAATTTTGAGAAGTTTATATTTGCAAATATTTACAAAATATTCTGCAAGCATTTTTTACCGTAATGGTTATGCTACAAGCAGAAATAAGTACCGTAGCAATTTCTACCCTGAAAGCTCGTATCGATCAAATGTCAGTTCAGAAAACGTAACACATAATTTCGGATAACAGGAATCCTCACTAGATTCTTGCAAATTTTCAACAGACAGCGTATTCATCTTTCGTCATCGGGCACTAATAGTTTTGAGAGCTTGTAACTACATCGTTTTGGAAATCGCAATTTGAAAACGGCGCTCGGCGTGGCCCACTATATGCGTTGGGCCTGCTCTGTGTATCAGGCCTACTCGCCTATCGGCTTGAGAGTCTTGCGGAAAAGTAAAGATCTGGTGAAGATTCCTGTTATCTGAAATTGTGCGTTAAGTTTCTGAACTGACATTTGGCAGAAATAAGTATGGATTACTGATGAATATAGCTGGTCTTTACTGATTTCTTTATTATTTTTATTTAATTATTCACTAATTTGTTTTGCAGGTAAACAAGCTCGGTTGCTGCTGGACAGCATTTGCCCGACTGGAGATCCTCTATATCTTTCTGAGAAAAATCAGCCATTCGTGTGTGGCGTTGAGCTCAACAAGCCGCAATGCCCACCCTTCTTTGCATGCAGGGTACAACCAAATATGGAATATGGGGCTTGTTGCCCAACTTTAGGTGAGACGCAAAAATGGTATTGCAATGCTAAATAAAAATAGTAACTAGATTCTAGATACCCTATGCCATCTTAGACATTGTACGTCGACTTGCGTTGTGACCCAGAAACAGTGGTGTCACTTCAGGGTGGGAAGGGTGTGCAAAACCCACGAGCCACCAACCCTGTGGGGCTTCCAGCCGAGCATGATCTCTTGTACTAGCTCCTCTCGAGTAGAGAAACAGTCTGATAATTATGATTTCTTACCATCTTTTTTTTTTTGGTTAGCTCGCAAAATGGTTTACACCCAAAATCCAATAATGAGGCTATTTTCGCCTAGATAACTTTCTGGTTTTCTTGTATTAAATGCACACAACTCTTTCTTCAAGTTGTTTTTACAAGTAGTCTTCTTGTATTATGGTCAGGAAAGGGTAACACAATTGGTGAATAACTATTTTGAACTCCAAGCAGTAAATTTCTGCAACCCTCCCAAATAATTCCTTCCAATTTTGGGCATGGGGGGGAGGTGTTGGCCATGGGTCACATATGGCGCAGTTACTCCCAGAAAAGAGTAATAAAATACAAAGCTATAGACAGTAAAGCTCAAATGTTACTTTTAATTTCTGTATCCCAGATATCTGACAAAACCTTCCAGTTATGGTTTGCATTCAATATAATTGATTACTTAACCTTCAATACTTTTTAGAATGGCTTTGCCATCACCTAGCGAGTGCTGGCTGATGAATTCTTGGCTTAATAATTGAAGCTTTGAAACTTCAGGTGACCTCTTAATGTTGTTTAATACGTAACTTGCTGTGATGGGCGACAACTACTATAAAAGGAATTAAACTACAGTTACTAACTATTGTGAACAAAATTGTTGCAACTATTAACTATTTTTAAATAAAACTAGTTGTAACTACAATTACAGTTCCTTTATGGTAGTTAGTAGTTGCAACAACTTTTTAACTACTTTAAAAAAAATATATAAAGTAGTAAGTAGTCTAATAAACAAAACCAGTTTAATAACCAAAACGCTAACAGTATCACTGTTTTTTAAGGAGGCCTGAACAAAAACAATCTAGTTCAACCTACATCTACTCACTCCATGTGCACACTGAATTAAACAGACATAGTCGCACGTGGAAGTCTAAGACCCGGTCCATACTGGTAAAAAAACCCGGGCCCAACCCTGAACTATCCACACTAGGTCCGGGCTCGGACCCATCCCAGGCTTTCACTTCATGGTCGAAAGTGGTACTTCAGATGCCAACTCAGACACGGTGTTTCAGTGTCGACGCGGTCGGTAGGAAGTCCCGTGCTTTAGGGAAAAGTTTTGACTGCATTAGCACTGATAAACAATAACAAGAAAAAGTAAAGTAGTAGGAGGGAAGAAAGGAACGACGACATTGCTGAAAATGTTGTAGGGAGAGAAAATTGATTAAAGCTCAGGCCCTGGCCACGATGCCGGGGTCCAATGTGGGTAGAGTATGGAAAACCAGGGATGTGTTGGTTTTTCTTAGCCTCGTTTTAAAAGTCGGGGCCAAGGCACTAAAGGCAGTGTCAGGGTCCAGTGTGGAAGCGGTCGAACTCTTGTCTCACACGCACTGTGGAGGGTGTGGATCAAGGTCATCCAACGCTACTCTTCTGGCAATGTGCTGGCTGTTACTGAGAACTGTATCAAGAGAGTTTAAGCGCTGTTCTCAATTTCAATAATGAATGTGATGGCCCGATGCAGCTTCTCCCAGAATTCAAAAACTATCAGTATGTCGCCTTTCCCAATAAAAATAATAAAAGCTCACTTTAATCTATTACTTTCTACAAAATTACTGGTTGGCCTATGAAAATGAAAAAAAAAAGTAGTTTAACGATAAGTAGGTTAACTACAAGTAGTGTAACTAGTAGTTATCAACTATAATTTTGGTAGTAGTTTTAACTACCACATACCGTAATTACTTTTGAAACTAGTTTAACTATTGTAACTACATGCAGTTAACTATTCCTATCATTGGTAACTTGAGCAGCGAATACTGCTTACCAAATTTAAAATTTTCCTAACTGACTGTTACTACCAAAGTAACCCATAAAATCCGAACTGTATTCTTGGCATGTCCATCAGTGAACTTTTGTGGTCATACAACGAGGCTCCACTTGGCCAAAGATGACATCAGCAGAGCGTATCACTGAAAACGCTTGAGAGCCTTCAAGTAAAACTACTGTAAAATGAACTGTAAAACGAGAGATATCTAAATAAAGGGAAAAAAATCACAAGGTAAAGGTAAATGAAGCAAACAGTCTGCATTAAAGACTGCCCTTATAAGAATTAAAGATAAGCTAATCCGATAAAGGAAAGACAACTGGCTCGACTGCGACTTGAATCCAGGTCTTCCCGCTTAATAGCTGGATGCTCTAACCACTGCGATACTGGAGCGGATCCTGCGCTTCTTGTTTATGTTTTTAGCCACGAGAAGGTTGAACAGCTACTATTGGAAGATCGGCAAACGCTGTTTGCAGTGGTTTAGGTTAAGAGGAACGGGAAGCTCAAAATTGGTTAACTAAATACGGATGCAAACCTATTTACGTTGCCTTTTAGACTTGTATGTCAGACTGCCTGAGCGGTGAATCGAACCCACGACCTCTGAAATCAAAAGCCGAGGTCCTACCGCTGAGTCAAACTGACACGGGCTTTTTATATATATATATAGAGAGAGTAGGCTGTGTCAGTCTGGCTCAGCGGTAGGACCTCGGCCTTTGATTTCAGACGTCGTGGGTTCGATTCCCCGTTCGATTCCCTGCAGTCTGACATACAAGTCCAAAAGACAACGTAAATAGGTATGCATCCGTATTTAGTGGTTTAGGTTAGACATCACAAAGTAAAGGAACAGTAACAGTTTCAGTAGGTGGTAAAGTGTATTCCTTTACTTTGTGAACAGCTACTAAGCTTGGCTGGAGCCTGTAGCCAGGATCCACCCGGTAGTGCAGTGGTTAGACGTCCAGCTATTAAACGAGAAGTCCTAGGTTCGAGTCAAGAGTCTGGGTAGTTCTTTCTTTCTCTGATAGAATATCTTGCATTCTTACAAGGCCAGTCTTTAATGCAGACTGTTTGCTTCATTTCAGGGAGATAACCTTCCATTAGAACAGTGGTTCCCAACCCTTTTCAAACTGCTACCACCCCCACTAAAAAAAAATTTTTCCGCGACCCCCCTCCCCCCCAAGTAAATTCCTTCGCCCGTCGATTTCACAACTAGGGGGTCTGGGGGAGCGTTGTGAGCTCCTCCAGCAGGGTCCGGTGCAGAGCCCCAGGAAGCCAAAGCTTTTTTTGCATTTTAAGCATTTTAAACGTGATTTGCTCATTAAAAAACATAGCTTTCTTATTTTATAAAATTGTACACTATACATTGTAATCAAAGTCACGCCCACAAAGTTGTTTTTAGATTAGAAAGATTAGTTCTTAGAATGGAGAGATTATAATTAAAATTAAATTTTTAGAAGAGATAAAAGTACTTTACAATTAATTAATTTTATTAATGACTAAATTTCAGGGGAAAACAGATTTTGAGATTGAAAGGTTTTAAAAAAGTAAAATAATTTTTTTTCCTGCTTATGTATCATGACCCCCAAGAGGACGTCCACGAACCATAGGGTGAAAACCACTGCATTAGAACACTTATTGTTTAATGGGCGTATTCTGTTAGAAATTTAGTTCGTTTACTTAAATGTATACCCTTAAATTAAAATCTGCTTCTTTTTTGTAGACCAAATTGAGAAACCAGGGAAATGCCCACTATCATCAACCAATGACACAGATTGTGGCGTGACATGTACAAGTGACGGTGAATGTCTGGGACTGCTGAAATGCTGTGAATCGGAGAAATGTGGGGGTCAGCATTGTGTCAAGTCAAGCAGCTCAGGTAGAGAAAAATCTTTTGGCCATATTGATTTGTTTGTCAATTAGTATTGATGGTAAAACTCGGTTGCATAACATGTTTCATGTTGTCTTAAATCGTAAATTCTGTTGTTCAGATTGTGAAGTGCAAAAGATGTTGGCTGAACTACTGTCACGAAATGAGAAATGCGATCGCGGTTATGTTCCTCAGTGTACTGATGACGGAAATTTCATGTCAAAACAATGCAGTCGCAATGGACTTGTCTGTTGGTGTGTTGACGAACGGGGAAAGAAGTTGCCCAAAACAATGGGTCCAGCAGAAAATGTTTCCTGTTCACGAGGTTAGAGCCAATTTAACTAATTTGGGCAAACAATTTAACTAAATAACTATGTAACTAATGTGAGCAAAAGTTGGACACATCTAAGCAGGTATAAAAATAAATTGTGATTTTTTGGTTAGATTTACATATACTGTCTTCTGCTTCTTGTGACGAAGTTATTTGTGCTGCCTTTTGTGAATATGGATACAAATTAGACGAAAACGACTGCCAGACTTGTGATTGTGCTGACCCTTGCGATGTAAGTTGACTCGACTTTATACTTTCAACAATATATATATTTTTTTCATTTGATGTTCTTCCGACCTTTAATTGAAGTTAATTTCATGTATTTGATTGGGTTGGTTGTGGCTTTCAGGGCTTCCCTTGTCCAACTGGTTTGCGTTGCGTAGCTGGAAGAAACGACTCGTGCCTTGAGTCATTTTGCCCATCTATACCCATGTGTAAGTTTACTCAAATATCGAAAAATATCTGAAAAAAATATCCTTCGTAAAATAGGTAGCAACACAAATCAGTGGTGGTTCCTCTGCGTAGGCAGAGCCTGCCCAAAATTTTAAATGTGTCCAGAATGAACTCTTAGGACACAACTGTTATTTAAGAATTCATCATCTAACCTTTTTTTTTTTCAATAATTTTATAATTCCTTTTAAGTCCTGTTCATCTGCAATTACTTTACCTGTACTGCTATCAACGCTTCCACGAAAGGCAGAACTGATTGTAAAAAAAAGATAAGCTTCCTTGCCGTTGCACGCCTCTGAGATGACATAGCATGTAAGTCCATGCTGACAGCAAGCTGTAGGCTGGCCAAGACCTGCCTATTCTGTTGTCGTCGGAAACGAGTCACGACTATACGTATCGGTGCTTCTCTTGCACAAGAGATGCCTGGTATTGTTTTCCAGTTTACGCTCAATCTCTTTAACCTAATGTCTTAACCTAATGTCTAGCAGAAAAGCCAACCAGCTTGCCAACTCCTAAGCGCATTACTACAGCAGCTTTTTGCAGCCAGCTATAATTAAACAATGGAATTTTAAATATTTCTCTCATTAAGTGCTACACCAAGTGATTTTCCTGTAACTTAACCATGACTTTCAACGTTAAATTATTTCAAGCGAAGTTTGATACCATTTAAAAAAAAAACTAATTTTTGTTTTATAAAGGTTTCATGAACCTCCACTCTCGCCCCTCCCAACATTCAACAAATCCAAGCCTACCCACTACAAACGAGCATTGCCCACCAATGACACAAACATCTTCGATTTCTGCATGCAGTTGCCTGAATCGTGTATTATTTTCAGGTGAACCTATTCCGGAACGTATAAGAAAACCTGGTGTTTGCCCACCAATTGCAGAAAGAGGCTGCCTTAATACAAGCACTGAGTGCAGAAATGATACTAGTTGCCCTGGTAACCAGCGATGCTGTCCTCATGAATGTGGTGCTAATTGTGCAGATATCGTCCAGCTTCCAAACCGCCTTCCCACAAGTTAGTTAGTTTATTTATTTTCCTTTTTTTATTGAACGTTCATTTTTATATGTTTAGGTAAACTTGATTAATTTGTGTATTCTACATTATACCCTTCTTAGCGGTTGCACAGTTAATCATATTTGTGTGCATTTGATGTGCAACGTAATAGTTCTTACTGTATCTTTGCTAAATAATATTGTGTGATTTATTGCAGTGTGCGAATACTTACGTGCTTATGCACTTAGCGAAGAGGAATTGCCAATGAAAAATTTGTTAGCGTATAGCCCACCTCAGTGTACTAGCGAAGGACTCTATGAACCTGTTCAGTGTGATGGTAATGGTCGTTGCTGGTGTGTTGATGAATTTGGGGCTGAGCTGCCTAACACTCGTGCATCATCACGCGATGCTGTTGACTGCCGAAGAGGTAATGTACTATGCACGACTTCACAGCTTTGAAAGTGGTTGTCCGTAGTATGACAAGAAATAGGAGCTGTTAGTATTTGGTTTAAAATGCCGCTGTAAAAACTTTATTATTTTTTGTGCTAATTATAGCTCAAGCAAGAATTAATTGTTTGGGTTTGATGTGCCGTTTGGGATGCGACTACGGTTTTGTCCGAGATGATAGTGGTTGTCCAGTGTGTGAATGCCGTAATCCATGTGATGTAAGTTAAATATCTTTTATGAACAGATTACATAACAGTACAATCAAAGCAAATTATTAAATACTTGAATAAACTCTTCTAGCCACATATTAAACATTGCATTAATGATCAACGTCAGTTCAGAAAACTTAACACACAATTTCAAATGACAGGAATCCTCATCAGATTCTTGCGAATTTTCAGCAGAGAGTGTATTCGTGTGTCTTCATCAGGCACTACCGTAAATCGTGTATTAAAAGCCCACTTGAAGCTAAAGCTCACCCCCTAAAATGCTGTAAAGTCAAAATCATGAAATAGTGGAGTTAAAGCCCACCCCTCAAATTGTCGTTTTTCTACGAAAAATTGCCTGTAAGTTATATGATGTGAATAAAGATAGTACTGCTTGCTATGTTTACTGGCCCCTTCTCCCTCCCTGTAGTAATAGTGGACTCTTCTTTTAGCTCCTAGCACCTGCACAACGCCTGGGCATCTCTCACCTAAGCCTCCTCCCTTCTTCACAGCAATTAAAAGGATGTAAAAATTGGTCGTTTAGAGATCGTTCAAAAGCTTCAAATTTTCTGTAATAGATGTCCAGAAAGGTTAGAAAACTGATAATGCTCGATTTAAAGCCCACCCCCCTATTTTTGCCAAATTAACTGCATAAGCCCATGGGCGTTTAATCCACGATTTACGGTAATAGATTTCTTTTTTCGAATCGTGATTTCCAAAACGATGTAGTTAAAAGCTCTCAAAACTTTTAGTGCCTGATGAAGAGACACGAATATACTGTCTGTTAAAAATTCGCAGGAATCTGCTAAGGATTCCTGTTATCTGAAATTGTCCGTTAAGTTTGCTGAACTGAAATTTGATCAATATGATCTTTCAGAGTAAAAACTGCCTAGGTATTTTTAATTACATTAATGTTTAACGTAAATAGATTACAGAATTAATGATGAAAACTGAAAAGGTTTAACACTAAAATAAGAAACTCTCTCCTTAGTCTTCTACTTGCCAACGGCCTCCTGGGTAATTTTGATGCTGCTTAATCTCTGAACTGATGTTGTACAACTGCCTATGGCAAACATCTTGTCAGTGGTTAACTTCGTGCTCAATCTGCAAATATTTGTGGGAGCTCTGCGACTCCTCAAAGCTTGCGTTATGCTTGTGTACTCCGGGACTTGGGACTTATGTCATATCTCAATTGTATCAGTTGGCTTTAATACTGACATGAAGTTAACCACCTTTTTTTTTTTAATGGGCGAAAACTTGTGAACAAAATTTTGAAAGAAGCTATCTCTGATGTATATTGCTCCTTCTTAACCTTGGGACTTGGCAGATTAAGAAAGACCCATACAAGTTTGAATGAGTGGTCATGTCAAAGACCACATGTTGTTTCTACTCTGTGTTGTTAACTTTTCTTGACTCCCCTGGTGTGTGGTAATGTAATTCCCATTGGGGCAAGCTAACCAGGTTAAAATTAAGTTAAAAGTTAAGCCGGTGATATCTTCTTTCATGTTTTCGTTTACAAGTATGCTGCACTTAAAAAAAAACTGACATTGAGGTTGAAGTGTCTTGATGGTATGCCATTTTGAAGGCTTAAAGGAAAACTAAACCTGCTGTGTATTTTGACTCTTTGTTAATAGTTAAATGTTTATCTGGACCTATCGAACTGCAGGGAAGTAACGCAATTGGAAGCTTGCCATTTGATTTGTTGAGTCTCTGTAAAACGTATATGATGAAGTGTGACATCTCGTCTCCCAATACCATTGATCAGAGACGTCAATAGTTACCTACTAAGAGAGTGATTCCATAAATTTATAAAATATAACTAATTCTCTTGCCTCGCATGCATTTTTTAAAGTATTTTAATCAATACTGGGCAATAAGGACATTTTTAGGACAGCTTTTAGATTTCATTAACGGAAAAAAGTAGCTACCGTAATACTATGTTTCCGCTAAGCTAATGATATTATTTTTTCCTTCTGTATTTAGAACATGGTTTGCTCACACGATCACCAATGCCAATTGATGGAGGTGCAGGATGAATGCAATGGAGGCTTCTGTCCGCCTATTCCTATTTGTAAGTTAATGTAGACTTTACTCATAGTGTGTGCTGTACATTTGTATCGTACAAATGCCAAATAAGGGCAAAACAAATCGAATCTAGTTTTCGCTTAGAAAGTAGTGATGCCAGTGCCAAAATGGCTACCACCAAGTTTGTGGTCCGAACCGTGATTACTCAAGCTTAACTGACAATCACCGAGGTGTCACTTGCTCAGATGAGCACTATAAATTGGTTTAATTTAGTTTATTTATTTTAGAGATTCGTGTATCTTTTGATAAATTTCACTAAAATTAAAGTTAAGTCGCGCATTTCCAAGCTTGGTTTAGCTTTAGTGAATGTATTGGTTGTGAGCTCCTTAGGAAAATGTGATTGTACATCGTTTCTTGAACAGCTAAATAATATCTTAAGATTGGTATAATTAATCATCGCTGATTCATTATATTTCTAATAAAGCGCCCATTGTGCTACATTTCATTGTAAAACAGAAACAAATGAGCGTGACAAGTTAGTTTATTTATTTTAGGTAAGTTCCAATTACAATATAACAGATTTAATTGTGAAACAGAACAGTAAGTTAAACGACGCTGCATTCTTCATTATGTGGCCATAGAGGACAATTATTTTGATCACAGATGGCATGTTCCCAACATTCACAAAAAGTGCATTACATTTTTAAATAATAATTTTTAAATACCGGCAACCGGGTAATCAAAAGACATTTTAAGGGAAAATTTGATACTTTACCACCACAGAAGAAAAACAATTATATTTCACTTGAATTAAAAAAAAGAACACACTTTACCACAATACCATGGAAAACAAAAGTCCACTTGAATTCTCTAAATGTAGTTCGTAGTACTTTTTGTTAATGTACTCTTCAGAGGATGGTGAACGTTTTATTCACCGAAAATTCAAGTGGACTTTTGTTTTCCACGGTATTGTGGTAAAGTGTTTTCTTCTTTCTAATGTCTTTTGGAAGCCACAGTAGTCGCCGCTTGCCGGTTTTTGCTGTTCACTTGAATTTTTGGAGAAATGTCCGCGTACTTCAAAATGTTGAATAATGAAAAACTTCACATGCTGGTGCTCGAAAATTGAAAACTGAAAATGATAGTAATCTTTTGAATTAAGCCCTCCCCAAATGTCGAATGAAAGGCACCTATTTGAGTAAAATGTCAACGGAATTTCAAATCTCAAGCATATCGGTCACATAAATTATTTTATCTTGAGTGGAATGAGTAGTAGTGATATATAATTACCATGAAATTAATATTTTTTTTGTACTGAAATCCTTTGTGCACAGTTCTGAATCAGGACTTTCTCTGTTATGTACTCAGTGAACCCCATTAAACTACACAATTTCCAAAGCTTCTGTCACACTAGTATTTTATATTCAACACCATAAACGCTGTTTTAATGTCTGGGGTAAGAGAAACAGTAGCTACCGTATCTGCCACGAAAGAAGGCCAGTGCGCGTCAAACTTCCTATCAGATTGCATTGTACAGTCCTGTAACTTGCAGTGTACTTTTTGTATACACAGTGTGAGAAGCCTAAGAGCAGCTGCCTGTAGTTGATTTATTTTTGAAGTTCGTTTCACTGGTTAGACCATGGGAAAAAAATATTTTGGTTCTCGGGCAGTTTTCACAAGCCGAAAAAGTCACCCAGTAGAACTGTTCCGATACCACTTTTTTTAAACCCAGTACCAATACCGATGCTGGCATTGCAAAGTAGCCGTAAAATCCATCCGATATCGATACTTACAAACAACGAAAGATAAAACCAATGAAAATAGCTTAACTTAGGCCTACAAATCAATCTTTCTGAGTTTACACACAAGTAGTAGTTGTTTAAATTGTTGCATAAAAAATTTTTTTTAAAGAATTCAGTTGGGAGTAAAAGGCAATGCTATTGCCTAAGGTGAACAAACAAACTGTTAAACAACCACAGAAAAAAATTATTTAGTATTGGTTACATGTATCAGCTGGAAACGGATCGTGCTGATACCGATACCATGGTATCTGCACCGGTACAATAGTTGTACTAGTATCGGAACAGCCCTATCACCCAGTGACCTAGTCTTCACTCCTTTCCTAGTTTCGCCCGCATACATGGCACTGCAGCCATGGCACGGCACTCTACACGCCTTCTCTGGTATTCAACACATTCTAGCTAGGGATGAAGAGGCTATGAAAAGTGTGTTGAATACCAGAGAAGGGGTGTATAGAGTGCCGTGCAATGGATGCAGTGCCATGTATGTGGGTGAAACGAGGAAAGGAGTGAAGACTAGAATGGTCCAGCACATATGCAACGTTAGGAATGAGGCGGAAGATTATGACATTGCAGCTCATTGTACGGCCACACAGCATTATGACATTGCAGCTCATTGTACGGCCACACAGCATGAAATTGGTTGGGAAAGAACAGAAACGCTTATCCGTTCTAATTCGGCATGGGACAATCATCTTTGCTGCCTCGAATCCATAGCCATCCAATACCACGAAAAGAATGGGGTGCCCCTTGTGAACATCTAGAGTCCGTCACACCCCAACGTGGGACACTTAGTAGGAAAAGACTTAGGAGAGCGGTTGGCGCACAAATGGCCGTATGCCTTGCAAATATGGGAGGTCACGATGTTTGCCATGCTTTGCAAATATGGGAGGCTATGATAACTGCCATATTCAAATCCAGGCAACAAGCAAGGATGTAACCTGAGACCTAAATTGACCTTTGAAGATTAACGTTGAAGTCAATTTAAATAACGATGGTACGGATGATTTACTTAGGTTTTCATTCATTATCACTAACTTCTTTTTACGCAGTACCGAAAGTGTTCCAGTTACTCCAAACTAGCAAATTTTGGAATGCTTAGAAGAATGCGAGTATAAGCATTCGAAAATTTGCTAGTTTGGAGTAACTGGAACACTTTTGGTACTGCGTAAAAAGAAGTAAGTGATTACGTTGAGGTTACATATGTTCAAAGTATTAAAGGTTTAACTCCCTCAACTTGGGTTTGCACATGGGCAAATTTTCGATCCTTTCCTCGGATCTTCTTCAGGCCTTTTAAAGTTATTTACACATGTCGATGTCGAAAGTCCAAGCTATAACCCTGAGGCCCGAAGAAGATATAACTGCAAGTTATCGAAAATTTGCTGGACAAAGCTGTTGTCTTGATTGTGAAAGCGAGAGGTAAATTTTTTCTGGAATTTTTTTCCAAATTTGTTAGAGAAATACACTGTTATATTCTATTAGCAAATCTCAGTTACAGTTTATTATTATTTAAAATTACTAAAATCACGAATATCTTGTCGATATGCATTTCATCATAACGTCAATGAGTATTTTTAAAGTGTAATGCTAATGGTGATTCCCCCCTCCCCCACAAGATAAGTACTCATCATTTGACTTTTTCCTTCATACCAATATTTCAGGTATTACAACTGCCAAATCCTCATCTGTTTGTCCATTTGGAGAAGCTCTCCTTGATGAGTTGACAAACCAAACTCTGACTTGTCGTGATGGAGATGAGCAATGTCCTGAAACACACATTTGTTTTATAGAAGGCGATGTTGGAATGTGTTGTCTTAAAAACAGTGAGTATGCATGCACTGGCACAAGGTTTTTTTTTTTATCTTGTAATTCTTTAGCTATATACTTGTGGTGTTAAATATTTACCATTGCATCAAACGCTGTAAAAATTCTTGAGAGAAAAACAAAATGTCACAACATCAAGATGACTTGAGAGAAAAGTTTCAAGACGGTTAAAAAAAATCGGTTTTACTGTTATGGTGCTGATCTGTTTTAGTGACATAACAGTAAAACATGATACTAGCAAACTTCAGATAAGCAAAGTAAAATTTGGTCTGATATTTTACTAGGCCCGCAATACAAATACAGGTGGCAACTTTGCCAGCAAAATTCAAATGCACTTGTTCAACGAACGGGAGGGAAAGATGTCGAAAGTTCAAGCTATATCCCTGAGGCCTGAAGAAAATATAACCGCAAGTTATCTTTGGTTGTTTGCTGCATTTGTGTATGCATGTGTTTATTCAAAATGTGTCAGCATGCTGTAGTTTGTTACTACATAGTTTTAATTGTGTAGCATGCGTCCTGTTAAAGTACCATAGAAAGGAAGCCAAACACCAATTATGAAAATAGTACGCTGAAAATAATATATTGCAATAAACCTTGTATGATTTTTGCGCTCGGCTTATTTTTCATCATTTACAAGTCTTGTGTTTCTGTTCAAGTCAGCTTTATCTCTTGGAATAAATGCGCTGCAAGATCTTGGAATAACACCACAAATTTTGCTACAGTTAAACCTCGTTATAACAACACCTCTTAACAACACAACCCTGTTATAACAATGCTAATTTCGAGGCTCTTTAAGCAACAATGAATGCAAGAGTGATTGTTTTTAACAATAAACCAGATATCGTTATAATATAGAGGTTTCACTGTATACAACCCTCTCGAATGTCATTCCAGTTGCAGTCGCCACTTGGCCAGTAGACCTAAAAAAGTACTTGCCAATTCAGAATTTATACTCGCCACATACCAAAAACATCTTGCACAATGCATGGTTTCTCTAATTTATGCATTTACAGAGCTGTAAAATTTTCTTTTACCCCAGTACTGTTGCAGAAAAGGTTGTTCCGTAGCCCTTGTAAACCTGAGCATAACGCCGCAAACTGTTCGTCTCTAGTTTATACGGTTCCAGAGATATCACTATTTGAGCGCAATTTTGCATTGCTAGTCGCCGTTTTGGCGAGTAGGGCTAAATTCCAAGTCGCCAACTGTTGGTTTTCAATCGCCAAATGGCGAGTGGCGACCGACATTGGAGAGGGTTGACTGTATACAAACTTTTGATTGAATACAAATATTACTTCGTTTTGCTATAGTGGTTGACCAACCATCATATTGTGTGCAAACTGAAGACTTGGCATATTTTGAAATTCTTTTGTGCAAGAGTAGTTACGTTTCTTACTTGCAAAGTTGTCTGGAGTATTAATTTCCTCAAATTTAGCATTACAATAAAATATACTCGTTCAAATGTTATTCTTATGTTGACATTTTTTTTGGCAAAACATACAAAAAGTTTGAATGAATGAGAAGAAATATAAAAACTGGGAAAATACCACAGCCATTGACAACTGAAAAATCTGATGGTGTTCAGAGTGTCTCTTGTTCTAAGCGAAAAAAAATAATAAATTTTACAACTTAGGCCTAACTATTATGTTTATGTTTAGCGGCAGATGTGTGCTTCTTATCCAAAGATGCCGGGACGTGTTCAGACAAGCAAGAACGCTGGTTTCATAATACAGACACAGGCCGCTGTGAAGCCTTTGTTTTTGGAGGGTGTGGTGGTAATGTGAACAACTTCGTTAACTTGGATGACTGTGAGAAGACATGCATAAGTAAGCAAATGTGAACTTGATGTTGTATGAATCATTGGGGGGGGGGGGGGTTTTGATAGCAGTTTGATGAGACATAATAAGATCGGGTATCGACCAA
>JAHWFP010251053.1:26388-50119 GCA_023313725.1 Lithobius niger
CCGTTCAGAAGTTATAAGGGAAAAACCAATTTACTACTTTAGTCAGCTAGATAGAAAATTTACAATGTCATAAAATGCAAAGGTATTATTTTGGATTTGGTTAGGATCCGGATCTGATTCGCCAAATCTTTTAAATTATCCGGATCCGATCGGGATTTGGTAAAAGTAGATTCGGTCAATCCCTAAATAAGATTAACTATTGTCGTAACTGATACAACCCTTATGTTTCATAAAGTTATGTTTGTGTCATTTTAAAGTAGAGGAAAGACAGTTGATGCTTATTGTATTATTCGTGCAGTTAACCGTGATGGACCACCAAAGTCGGGTGTGTGTCCTGCTGTAGCTGAAGGTGAAGTTGGCGTTTGTGCTGAAGAATGTGCGAGCGATATAAATTGCCCAGGACCTCAGAAGTGCTGTTTGAATGGATGTGGTGCGCATGTCTGCAGAGATCCAGCAGGTACATTTATTACCAGAAATTAAGTTTCTATTGCTACGGAAATATCATTACCTGTAAAATTAGCATTCTTATTCTCGAATGTATTTTATCTCTAGAGATCAAACAGCCAATCACCTGCCAGCTCCCCAACCGTAAAGTGCTCGTGCGTACTCGCCTACTAGTATATAAACGCATAGAGCGTGTAAATTGCATCGTTTATTCTCTAGCTCTCATCCTGTTTGGACTTGCACCCATTTTTTTCTCTACCACGCACTATGTGCTTCGGGGTTCTTATTGTTAACATGACAACCGGAAACGAAAGTCTCGACGTTCAGAAGCGAAGGTTCCTCAACCGGAATAGAAAGGCTTCTACCGGTTATTATCAGCATTCCGAAAAGCTTCAACTTTACCAAAAGGCTCGCTGGAAGTTGTACATGGTCTCGAGTTCACGTTCTGAGTTCTGCTCTGTTCTGCCTGATGCGGTGGCTAAACTGGAAGCGAAAGCACAAGAACGAAGCCTGGAAGTCTTGGAAGCAGCGCTGACCGACTTCTGCTGCTTGTTATCGCAATATCACTCGGCATGCCTGCAGCTTTGTTCCTGTGAATTTAATGCTTGTATATGCACGGTGTGCTTGTCCTTCGATGCCGACAATGGATCCTGTTCCCAGCTTATCTATCCAAGTCTTAAATTCGGATCGGGAAGTTGGAGAGGCTTCTTCAAGTGGTCGTGGTTCGACCTCAGCTTTGCTGGTTTCGTCCCGGTGTGTCACTACATGATTCACCGTCCCCCGGCCCCAAGGCTGGATTTTCTGATTGAGTCACCACGCACGAGAGGCCCCCTTGACGCGATGTGTTTGGTCGGCCCCACGTAGCTCTAGTGATTATTCGCCGCCGGACTGTGAGAGGTTTTATCCGTCTGATCAAACGGTTTATGCACCGAATTCTTTGGGTGCTGTCGTGATGGTGGCAAAAAACATGGCGGCGGTCACGGCTAATCAGAAAGTCGATGAATCCAGAGCTATCCTTACCAAGGACCTTAATAAATCGTTAGATACAAAAATCGACGTTTTAAAATCTGACCTTCTGGCTTCGTTTGCTGACTTCCTAATGGCCCATGATGCTGGTGGGGCGATTTTGTAATCACTAAACGCTAATGTGACGGAGGTATCTTTGCTCAGTGACGATCGTAGTTTGACTGGGGAAGGCACCGGAAAATAGTCAAAAACTAGTAGCTCGGCCACCCCAAAGTCGAGCAACTCGGTTGCCCAGAAAAGCCACACTCTACCGCCTCCAACTTGAGTAGCAAAGGGGGAAGGGTAGAAAAATCTAGTGAGGGTTTAAAAGATATCGATGGCAAGGCCTCACGATTGTTTCATGATAATGACGATAGAATGGTTGTTGCTAGAGTGGACGAAATGGTGAGAAAGAGTGGGAAAACGTCCACACCTAGCGGTCATCACACGGACTAGGATTCCGGAGGCGACCGCAGGGATAGAGCCGACACGGTGGTTAAAAGTAGTAAAGTGTCAAAATCCCAGTCCGCTCCCAAGAAAAGGGAGAGCGGACGGGGACAGGGCTCGAGATCGCTTGGCGACAAGAGGCGTCCCGAGCAGTGCAAATGGGGAGCTCGAGGAGCGACGCCGGAAGGCGATGGGTTTGCTAAATTCCTAGTGGTGGCAAAGCAACTGTAGGTCAAGGAGGTGAGAGATAGCCGCCGAGCGATTCAGGGAGCTGCGTGTCGCCAGAGCGCAGGAGGTCGCCGGAGCGAAATGCGTCGCTGGGGTTGGCGCAGCACGTCGCCCCGCAGGTCTCGGTCCCCCACTCACGGCAGGGGTAGGCATTCATCGCCTGGACGCATGTGTGTAGGAGGGGAGTGTGCATGCGCACTTTGGGGTTGGGAACTGGCAGGTGATTGGTTGTTTGATCTCTTAGAGAGAAAATGCAATCAAGAATAATAATGCTAAATTTATAGGTAATGAATATTTCCGTTTATGCAATAGAAACAGAATTTAGCAGCTAGCTGACAATTCTCTCTTTTAACTTATTGGCAGCTCTGTTTAATTTCAATATGTAACTGGTGTGACTTGCTGTTATTATATTTTTAAAATTAGGATCCATAGGCAAACTAGGACAGTGTCCTTTCTTGGTGCCTATCACATCAGATTCGTGTGAATTGGGATGCAGGTCTGACTATGACTGTGAAGGAAGTTCTAAATGTTGTTCTAATGGATGCGGAACCAGTTGTGTGGAAGCAGAAGTGAAAACAGGTAAAGATGTGTGTCCTTGTCCTCAATCTGTTTGGAATAAAAGTTGATTTTATAGTGACCAACTTATGTGGTTTGTGTTAAGCATGTGAGCATCACAAAGCAGTTGCTGAACATAAAGCTAGAGATGCTGGTATTCCCGCTTCCCAGGCCTTTATTCCTCACTGCCGTGATGAAGATGGTGGCTTCTCTGACGTCCAGTGCTCACCAGTTAATCATACTTGTTGGTGTGTCGATGAGAGTGGCCGTGAAGTAGCAGGAACACGCTCTCCTGATTCCCTGCAACCTGATTGTGCAGGTGAGACTACTATTTTTATTTTCAGAATATTTTGTTCTATCACTTGTAGCATTTTACTTGATATCTCAAACTGTCTGCCATAACTCCACTTAAGAAGATAAGAAAAACGAAGCGCAATTACGCTATTTCAAAAGTTCAAGGATATAATTATATTTCTTTGTTTGCCAAACATATTAACCTGCTAATTTAGCATTACATTTCTTGAATGTGATGTCTTCCTGAAAGTTTTTAAGTTGCTTGTTGCCACCTGCTTGCGTGACCCACTGCGCATGCGCAGCCCTCTCTATATAAGCGAGAACATTTTTGGTCTCGGCATTCATTTTCCTCCAGAGGTTCCTTCGTCACCTCATAGGCTCCCCTTTCGTCCAGGAACTTGGATTCTCGCCTTTTCGCGACATCTGCTTTTCGCGACATCTGCATGGCAACCGCCGAAGACGGTCAACGTACCCCTCCGCCGCCCGACATCCCGTCCTTTTAGGTGAACTCCGGCAAGCCAAAGCACTTTCCAGGAAGCTAAACGGAAACTCCGTGACGCCTCCTCCTCCCAGATCAGCCCTAATTCACCCCTCGACCTTTCATCCAAGTCATCAGACGGGATCATAGCGAAACTTGCAGCGAAGCCCACAACCTGCTAAAGCCGACCGTTGGACGTCCGGTCTAGACCGGGGCACCCATGTCGCGAAGGACGAAGATGACTCACCGCTTCAAGACTATCAAGCACCCTGTCGCCGACGATGGCTGCGGCGACCGCTAGGCACCAATTCACAGCCGGAATGCCTATGTCCCTTCGCAACGTCTTCTTTTCCTTCATTTTCCTCGCCAACTAGATCCGTCAACGTACCCTGTCGAAGTTCTCCTGCCGGAACCAACATCCTTCATGACACGGGATTGCACCGAAGACGACACGGCCCATGGTGCCCTTTCAGTCATCGCAGGCTCCCGATGCAATTTCCTTCGCCGCCAGTCCACGTCAACCGCTGGGTGACCGGTGTACCGGGACGCCCATGTCGCGAATGAAGACGACTCGCCGCTTCAAGATGGCCAACGCACCCCACCGCATTTCCGGAGGTTCCTTCGTGTCGTCTCATTTGTCAGTTTCCCGTTTGGATTTTTGCCTTTCGCGACATCTCTATGACAGCCGCCCCGTCTTCGACATCTGCTGGGCGACCAGCCGAAGCCGGGACGCCTATGTCGCGAATGACGGAAACGACTCGCTGCTTCAGACGGCCAACGTACGACCCCGCCTCACGATCTCGACCTTAGAGGAAGACTTACGACAAGCCAAGGCGCCCTTCCGCGAAGCCAAACGGAAGCTTCACCAAGCCTCATCAAGTCGCCACCGATGAAAACTACTCACCACTTCGAGACGGCAAACGACGCCGCCTTCTCCCATCCTTGCGAACTTGCTCCAGACCCCCGCCAGACAAACGTCTCTCCCGTGAAACAAAACGCAAACACCGTCAAGCTTCAACCATGCAGAACTAGCTATCCGCCGCAAAATTTCCGACTTGCCTTCAGCCCGGCTTTCACTTCTCACCCTGTCATGCACAAGAAATAAAAGGACGAACCTCATCAGTGTTCCCCACGGTAAAACTCCTCCTCACCCGCCGACCCAGACCACCTTTCGCGACTCGACCTCAACCCGGCTTTCACTTCCCACCTTGTCATGCACAAGAAATGAAAGGATGCACCTCATCAGTGTTCCCCACAAGGAAAGCTCCTCCTGACCCGCCGTCTCAAGCCGCCTTTCACGACTCAAAGCAAGTGGAAAGCGCTCCTCCCTCCTATCTCTTCCCAAGCTCCACAGATGGAGCCACTGCTCGCCGCATCTTATCCCTCCTCCCAAACTGGAAGCACAAACACGTGCGGGAAATTCAAAACAACTTTCCGTTTCTCCAAGTCAAAAGGTGTTCAACGCTCGAAGTGCCTGAGGCAGGTGGGAGATCTTTCTAAAAGATAGAAGACCACTGAAAATTCGCACCTTGATTTGTGACAATCAAGGGACAATTTTGGTAAATAGCGTGCCATGTTTATTTAATTTCTGTTACCAAGTAAAACAATGAGCCTTTCGGCCTATCGTGTTTCACGACTCGACCTCAGCCCAGCCTTCACTTCTTTTCTGTCTCGAACGAGAAATGGAAGGCCGCTATTAATCAGGGTTCCCCATGGGAAACGCACCGCCTGTCCTGCCGACTTTTGATCAGTTTTCGTCACTCACTACAACCCACGGCAACTTCACTCAAAACAACATGGACCCTCCTGATTGCACTTTGTCTCGCCTCATTCACAACCAACAACACACTTTGAATAAAGGGAGAAGACGGAAGCTGTTAGCACGCCTTGCCGTTCGTCTCGTCTGTGCCTGCCCCACGCCTCGAGTGTAACTCAAGAAAATCAGTTGCTGAACACTGAACTCGTCTCATTCACGTCTGTAATTAACCCACGTTTGGAGTAAAGAGCCAAGTCGGAAGCCATTTACACGCCCTGCCGTTCGTCCCGACAGTAGCTGCCCCCACATCTTCAATGAAGCTCAAACGGTTGTTGTCCTCATTGACACTCATCCCATTCGTATCTAGTTCCCACCTTTGGAGTGATGAGTGAGGTTGTCAACCCTTCACGCCTAGCTGTCGCCCTGGCCGTTCCCAACTCCGCATCTCGACTGAAACTCAAGACAACAGTCACTGTCCACTCATCTCATTCGTGCCAGTGAATAAAGAATGCAGGCTTTAGAATAAAGAATGAAAACGCAAACCATCAACTCACCCGCTGCTCGCTTTGACTGTAGCTGACCCCACGTCCCAAGTGAAACTCAAGACAACGATTACGGTCAACATTAATGCTCGTCTCATTCGTGGAATGCAGGTATGTTTACATGGACTTGTGACTGCACAGATGTGGAAACTCTGTTTGAGCATGAAGAAAGTTCCTCTACTTTATATTTTCTCTCATAATTTCTTAACGGTTAGAGCTAGAATCTTGAGGTTTGGACCATCAGAAAGCTGTTGAAAAAACCTTAAAAGTGGTGTATGCAAACATCAAACTCGGCCAATTAGAAGTTGAAATATGTTCGGTTTGGTAATTTTCTTTAAAAGGTCGAATACCAAACTGAACCGAACACCCTCTGTTCGGCCGTGTTTGGTTCGGTACAGCCTTAGTAGTCATTGCTGTAAGCGCTCAAAGGATCATTCAATCGCAGAAAATTACTTGTCGTCATCTTCATAGTCTTGAATTCAATGATCTTATTATGAAGATACTGAGATAGGACGTAAATTTTTATATCAACACAGAATAAAGACCACAGAATCTTTTATTTACATAACTTCTCAATTCAACTAAAACTAATGTGTGGGTATTAAACCGCAGCAAGTAGATGTTGAAGATCATAATAATAATAATAACAATAGTTTAGTTTAACCACGAGTGTGGTTTGGATCAAGAAGGGCATGCCACTTACACTTGTCCGAGTCGTTTCGATGAGTCAAATGAACTGTGAGGACAGAATTCCGGTCTTTTGAGAAATCGAGAGAGGTCAGCACTGCCCAATAAGGTTTTAAACTGCGCCGGAGAGCGTGCCCGAACCGTATCGTCCCTTAAGGAGTTCCAAACAGTGATTACCCTTACAGTAAAGAAACTCTTCCTGCACTCCAGTCTCTCAGGCCGAACAGCCAGCTTCACAGAGTGGCCTCTAGTGGCCTTATATGGTGAGGGGTCAAAGAACGGCAAGTCGACCGACAAAAACCCTCGAACAATCTTAAAAGTAAGATGTAAATCGGCACGCAACCTGCGCAGTTCCAAGGACTCCAGGCCAACCACTGTATTGCAAATCCCGTAAGCCAGGCAAACCCTTTGTAAACTTCCGCTGTACCCGCTCAATCGTGTCAATGTCACCAAGAAGGGATGGGGACCACACCTGACTCGCATACTCCAACAAGGGCCGCACAAAAACTCGAAACGCCCAAACCCTAATCCATGAGTTTCCAGATGTGAAGCAACGATTTACAATAGCAAGTCTCCGAAAAGCCTTTGCCGCAATTATGCTGCAGTGTAGTGATGGTTTAAGATTAGCAGTGAGACGTATCCCCAAATCACTCACTTCCGATATACTTGGAATTTGTGCTCCCTTTAAGAGGTAAGGAGCAGATGGATTTTGGCCACCAACGTGGAAAGTCTGACATTTTTCAGTAGCGAGCGGCAACTGCCAATCCTCGCTCCACTTAGAAACATATTCAATGGCTGTTGACAATGCCATGCGGTCTGCCATCAGGTCGACTACATGGGTACCCAACTTCAAATCATCGGCAAATTTGAACTGATGTGTAGAATGCAAGTTCTCGCATTGGAGATCATTTAAAAAGATGACAAACAATAAGGGTCCTAGGACCGACCCCTGCGGGACACTGCTTTCAATTGCCAAATGAGAAGAGGGCGAGCTACCGACCAAGACACGTTGAGTCCGACCCCTAAGGAAGGATGCGATCCAAGACAATAGCTGTCCACTGAAACCGAAGTGTTCGAGTTTGAAAAGGAGCTTTGAATGGACCACCGATTCAAATGCCTTACGGAAGTCAAAGTAAATTATATCAGATGGGATACCAATGTCGAGAGCACTCGTCCATCGATCGAGGCATGCAAGTAATTGACAGCAAGAAGACCTCCCTGGCAAAAAGCCAAACTGATCATCACTGATGAGACGGTTGTCAAGCAAATGGTTCACCATGACAGACTTCACAATATGCTCCATGATCTTGCACGGAATCACCGTCAGAGCAATGGGTCTATAATTTGTGGGTTCAGAAGCATCCCCCTTCTTGAAAAGTGGTATCACGTTTGAGGTACTCCAGATAGCAGGCAGCTTGGCAGTTTTAAAAGAGAGATTAAAAATAAAAACAAGTGGTATGGTAATTTCACTTCCAATTTGTTTGTAAAAGTAGGCTGAGTAGCCTTCAGGTCCAATTGCATGGCTAGGTTTAAGATTGCACAGTGCCTGTCGAACCAAATGATTTGGAAAAGAAACACTTTCGCAAGTTACACTTGTGGACAGAATTTCGCAGGACCACGGTGGAATAATTTCATTGTCCAGAATGACATTTGAAGCAAAAATTTCATTTAACATAATTGGCCTTGCTGATGTTGTCAGTAACAAACCCAGTGTCTGATCGAAAAGGTGGCAATGTTTGGGACTTAACCCGTTTTAAGTCTATTTAGCCTGAATAAGGCAGAGAGGTTTCCCTCTCGGAGTGTTTTTTCTTCTCCCGAACTGTGCCATCTGCCTACCGCAATCGAATAGTCATTACGGCAATTATTATACAAAACAAGGCTTTCTGGCGTTTGTGCCTTTTTGTACCGGTGCCACAGAAGAAGTTTCTTCTTGCCAAGTTTGACCAGGAACCGTGGCAGAACATGGTTTGATTTCTGTGCCCGAACCGACAAGAGACGAGACGACTCCACCTCCCTGTTCAGGATTTCGATAAACCTGGTCCATGTCTCATTTACATCCGTGCAAAGCGGAAATAATTCAGTATCCCAACACACGTTTTTTAAGGAACCTCGTAGTGCCCTTTCGATTTTCGACCGGAAGCCTGTCCCCTAATGAGCGGTGGATTTTAAAAGCGACCATACAATGGTCACTAGTACCAAGGTGGTCGACGATGTTGATGTCAAAAATGAGCCGATCATCTGTAGAAAAAATTAAATCTAAAATATTTTTGCCTCGCGTTGGTTTTTCGACCAACAGTAGCATTCCAAGGGGACGAATATGATTCAAAAAAGACGTATGATGCCTATTAGATGCCGAAAAGTAAGACCAATTTACGGTGGAAAGATTGAAGTCACCTAGTATGATGTTATCAAAAGACTGCTTAATGCTGTCAACAATGAACGACCCCAGATTATTCACCGACAAATCACAAAAACTATCTGGCAAATAGCCAAGGATGAAGTTGAGGCCAAGCTTCGGTAACAGAATGGAGAAGGCCTCTGCCTGCACAGCCACCCTATCACACAAAACATCTAATTCATTCTTAAAAATAACACCAATCCCTCCGCCTCGCGAATCACGGTGGACTCGCAACATCCTGTAGTTCAAATACCCGAGTACCATGCTGTCGGTGTAGCTCGGATTCAACCATGTCTCGACGATGGAGAGCAAGTCGAATATGTTCGTCAAAAGAAGAGCTCTTAAACTCCCAATGTTTTTAACCACACTCCTGGCATTGATTAGAACACAGGACAGGCCTGACACACAAACAGAATCTGCCTAACTTGCAGTTATCGGCGCCAGGGTTTGTTTACCCTTTAGCGTTCGTACGATGGGTCACATAGCGCGGCCCCGAAATGAGTATGATCTAGCGTCGGATGTGATGCCATGATTGCTTTCATGCAATACTCGTTGCGGTCGTGTGAACTATATTTTAGCGCAGTTGACTATGAGTAAAGTGGCCAAGACGGCAGAATTTATGTGCATTTAAATTCAATAAACAAATAACAATAACCACAAAATAATTGCAATACTATGTCTGCTATTGCAACTGAAGAATTAAAATTTGTTGAACACAGAATGAAGTCAGTCAATCACATAAACTGCAAATCTCTGTGCATGGAATTTGGATATGCTATGAAAATGTGGTGGCTTGTTCTCAGTCTCAGGAAAATAGAATTAGTATTAAATTGACTTTAAAAGTATTCATCCATTTAGTTATATATATAAATAGAGCAATAGTTTTTAAATAGATTTTGTTTTAAAGTTGATTTGAAAGTCGATTTTTTGGTTTTGTTTTAAAGAAATGCATTCAAGAAACGTTGAATTTAGGAATAAAAAATTTAGGAATAACCCATCACTATTTTCTTACACCCACGAAGGACAAAAGTGCATTACTCCAATGTTTAAACCTAACCATGCCTTACCCTAGCCAGACTAAATTATTAAAGCTCAGTTTGCAAGTCATTGCTTGCTTAGAAGGTCTCTATCCGCGTGCGAGAACTGGACTTGTCGTCCAAGAGTGTCTTAACAGCTACACCGAATGTAATGTCGTAATTATTAGTTTTAACAGTTTATCATTCACTCAACCTGCAACATGAAATATGTATATTCGTCATTTTTGAAAGTGATACCTTAAAACAATCAAAGTTTTTCAGCCATTCATGCCCCGAAGGAAGTATTCCATAAAGAAGTGTAGCAGAGAAGCCAACATTTTTTGTCTAAATTTCATTGTCCAATATTGTACATCTTGAGACAGTCAAAGTTGTCTTAATTGTTTTAATGTCTGTTAATTATTTTGTGTTCCTTGAATTTTCATTAGAAGGTCCTGGAAAAACCTATAAATTTGAAATTGGCAGTACAAACACTGATAGTATTGGTTAGCATCATAGGTTTTTTGGCAGAAGAGAGTGGCCAGTCCCTGTTAAAGGTTCTTGTATTAGTAAACTGTGAATGCAAGACTTGGGAAGCAAGCAGTATTTTATTTTGCATGTGCACTGTTTTAAACGTATAATGCTTCAGGTTGTGGGATAGGGGGTAATTGTATTAGTAAAATACAAATTATTGTTTAGTATATAGCTATAGGTTTTCATCAAATGTTGCACCAGGAGACACGACTAAAAACGGTTTGTTTTTGTTTTAGCTGGTCCACAGAAGTGTCCTATTGACATCGAGTGTAATTTACAGTGTGAACATGGTCTTCAATTGGACACGAATAACTGTCCAATTTGTGCTTGCTTTGATCCCTGCGATTCAGTGCTGTGCTCTGATAAAGAAGAATGTCGCATGGTGAACGTGCAATGCATCACTAGACCTTGTCCACCTGTGCCAATGTGTAAGTGTAATGTTTCAAACTATGTGTCCGAAGTATTGAACTGTAATACATTCCTATAAAAGTTTGGATTTAATTAGTTCTTTGGATCATTTGTTGAATACATTGCCTGAGTACGTACATTTTAATTGTATCTGGAGCTATAGTAGAATCAGTCGTAACTTTGATATAAAATTCTTGAGAGCTTACTTCCCAACCTTTCTGAGTTTTTTAGAAATAATAGTAGTAGGGTCGTTTCACACAATGAAGGTGAATGTGTTGGCAAAACAAATATATCCAATGAAGTGGATGCTGATTAAAAATTATTTTTTAATTTGCAATTAACTTTAGTACATGTTTTGCTTGACTGCTCCTAGTCTTGTTTACTAGTCAACTGAATATGTGATTTTTTTTGCTATCATGAAACAGGCTTACCACGTCTTGATAATCCGTGTGGTGAAGGAGAGCCATTTCGTGATCTTATTTCTCAGAATGTGCTACGTTGTGGTCCTCAAGGCTCAATCTGCCCATCCTCTCACAAGTGCCATTTGAGTCCTCTCAATGAATTTGCAGTCTGTTGTCCCAAACCAAGTAAGTATTGTACAGCTTGAAAGTATAGTTACAAAACACCCAAGTTAACATTCCTGCTAACATATGGCCCATACCCCACTGGGAGTCCCGCCACATTGATTTTGAGATTTTAATATTTTTGGCACCAAAGATTTAGCTCCAAAGATTTTGAAATTTTTAGCACCAAGCTTCCCATTAAAACTGAAATACTTAATAGCCCAGAATACCTCATCATTTAATTTTTGCATTGTTGTCTGCATCAAGACGAAAATTCCTGACAGAGTTAAAAATCCTTGCTTCCATCATACCAACATGCCCAAGGCTAGCCATATCCAGGCACATCAAGTGCTGCGTTTACACAGATCGGCAGCCATCTTTATTGCCAGAACGCACGACCAATTAGATGTGTTTTTGTGTCGTCCCTATGTTGACGTTTGTTCCTGATGTCATTTCGCAAGGTTATGTGCCGCCTATTTGCATTTGCATTTATTTGCCTATTTGCATTTGCACTTATTTGCATTTATTACGCATTTTAGATCAGCGATTAAGTCTCTTTTTTTGTACTGTTCAAGTGTTTTGTGCTGTTTTTATGGCCTCTTCCAAGATCGCCACATTGGAATCACCAGATAGGCCTATTCGTTGCACGAATTTCCAACACTTGAGAGGTAGACATATATACTCTCAGCTGTACATGTAAACTGTGCATCCTCTCCCCCCCCCCCCACACACACACTCTCTCTCTCTTACTCTCTTACTCACTCTTACTCTCTCTTACTCTCTCTTACTCTTTACTCTCTCTCTTTACTCTCTCTCTCTCTTTACTCTCTCTTTACTCTCTCTCTTTACTCTCTCTCTTTACTCTCTTTCTCTTTACTCTCTCTCTCTTTACTCTCTCTCTTCTACTCTCTCTCTCTCATGATGAACTCACCCAGCTTCTGGCTAGAAGGTAAAGGTGGTTAAGAAGATTACTCGACAAAAAGTACGTGTGGTTTCATACTTTAAAATTCGTGATCCATTGGCAAAAATAAGATAGCGCTATTTCAAATGTCGGAGGAGAAACGTTGTTCGACAAGGATATGCGCAACGTCGCTTGTCTTCGTCAGGCCTACACTGTGAGGTTGTCTGAACCCTGAAAGAAAAATGGGGAGCCAAAAGAATCTTTGCTCCCAGACAACCTTTAAAGATCAGTGGTCACCAGTCAGCAATCAACGAGAACGACCACCATCAGGTCCACAAGCAACATGATGCAAATTCAAACTCCAACAACCTCACAGTGTAGGCCTGATGAAGACAAGCGACGTTGTCTATATGCTTGTCGAAAATATTCGGAAACGACATTACCTCTCCAACATTTTGAAATAGCATTAGCTTTTTGTGTTGTCCGAAGGCACTATTAAGCCTTTTAATGATGGATCTGTTAAACGGGATGCATCTTCTGCAGAGCTTTATTAAGATCAAAAGTATGAGCCGATGTCGCCCGATGAAGTCCAGCCGATGCCTCGGCGTACACCTCGGCAAAGCTTCCACATCTATGACTACCTCCTCTGTTTACATGGATGAATCGAAGCAAGAACCTCCTGTCATGTTGTCAATGGTTTGGTCTTTGTTTTTAGGCCATTCTAAATCCATTCTTAGTACAGTACTGTCGAGAGTAAAATTGGCCGAAATTGCACATGCTGTCGTTCTTAATTCCTCGGATTTCGATTCTCTCATTTCTTCTAATTCTACCAAATGCAAGAAACCTAAAAAAAATCAAAGGAATAGAAGAAGAAATCAAAGCATTCTTCAAAACATTCGTCCAAGATGCATAAACACCATGGGCAAGACCCCTCTTGGATTGTCTCTCATCTTCTCTTTGCTTGGCCTCATTACTTTGCGGCTTCACTGCTCCACTTATGACCATGAACCAGCTCCGTTTGCGTTTGGCTGACCTACCTTCACTTGAATCCTGGCGTTTGCTCAAGCTGTGTGCGTCTACGACCGCAGCCTTTGGTGACACTGCTTTGGAGGATTCCACCGTCTGCAAGAAAAAATTTCGCTCCTGAACTGGGTCAAAAAAAGAATTTCTCACTTGTAATTGGTTCACGGCTCATCCAACTCTTCTTCAAACTCTTCCTCATTGCACGTAACCTTTCCCAAAGCGTTTCCGTTGGCCAAGCAAGGTCTCTTTGCCACACGGAGACGCATCTTCCCTTGCTCTCCTGCCTTCTACTGAAGCTGCTTCACTGAGGCCTTTAGCTTTACTTCTCTCCACCAAGGACCCGCCACCGTCTAACTCCCTGGCCGTTCCCATCGGCGCGCAATGCTTGGATCGTCTTGTCTCTACCTAGCTGTGCCGCGTCTCAACTCGGACCTCCTTCGTCAGCCGTAGCCGTTCACTCCCTTCGCTAGATCCTGTCCATTCATCAGCTTTGTGCCAGTTGCCCAGAAACTGCCCATCCAGCAAGCTTCCCAAGTTGTCTGTGCCGTATGGATCCTTAAGAGCAGCTTCCAGGAAATCAGTTGAAGCGTCCAAGTATTCCAGACCCCCATCCCAGGATGATAGAACCCCAGCCCTTGGATTAAAAAATCTCCCTTTTTTGTGGATGCTGGAGAAGATCCCGACAGTGCTCTCACAACTTCTGACACAAGCGATAGTCTTTAATCTCAACCTTCCCATGGAAATCGTCGAGCCGTTGATTTTTGAAAATGTCTCGACAGATTTTTGATTGCGTCCACCTGAATCTTCCTCAAAGGCTACCAAGAATCTTCGACTTAAAACGGACATCTGTTTTGCCAAGCAACGCCCTTCCCACAAATAAAAATTTCCTTGTCACAGTTTGTCCTAACTACATAATGTTGTTTTGTTGTTATTGTTGTTGCTGGCATTCAATTAGGCTGGCATGGCCCCGGTATTTGTGAGGAGTTGCTGGTGTTGTTAGTATTCCCCATTTTCTCGCTTGTTGTCTGGCATGCTATGGCTGCACGATGTGTAATTCCCCTCATAACCTCTTTAAAACGTTAAAGATTCCTAAGCAAATGTCTCCTGCTTTAGAAAATACACAGCGCTAGTGCTGCGTCGGCAACCAAAACCGAACTGAACATATTTAAAAAAAAACGGTGTCTATTTTGGATTTTTTAAGCAGATGTGAAGAAGTTAAATGACAACTTTGCATAAATATATGCAAGTAATGGTTGGTGTATGGACAGTCGAACTATAATTTATTCTTTGAAGAAACGAATAAATAAAATAATAATATCGCAAACAAACTAAATGACGTCTTTATACTAATGGCGTTAGCAGTCGGTGGCTGCCAGAACGACGAGCTTGAGCAATTTAGTCTTGTTCCTGAATGATCCGTCGAACAACACATTGCTAACATTTTTACTATACCTCTAAGCAATGAGCATAAACTCTAAATACAATCAATAAAGATATTTAAGACAAGTGGGATTCCTGTAGTTTTATCCGAAATATAGCATGTTTGCTTCCATTCGCTCCTCGTGATTCATTCACTAGGAATGGTGCATCGATTAGCTGCGTTATAGTTTTGTTTTCTATTAGCTTATTAAACAAGCTTTAGGTTAGCTTTAGAACTACATTATTTTAGTCTATTTTTTATTATAATTATTTTTATTTAATTCACATTTATTCTATTTAGTTGCCAAACTATTAAAAAAATTGTGCATTGCCAACATTGCTTTCGTTTCAATTCAAAATATTAGCCAAGCTGTTCGTGTTCCTGGACAAGCAATCGATCAAAACTTCGGCACATGCATTGGGAAAACTTAAACAGTCATAGCGTCACGTGTGGAGATATTTTTTTGCATTCTTAAAAATCATTATTTAATAAATGTATCACATAAACAATGGATTCTCATGCAGAAGATCCTGACAAAAGAAATGTGCTAATGTTAGCGGTGTGTGGAAGTATTTTTCAAAAGTTGATAACGTTACAGCAAAATGCATCACTTAAAAATATGCAAAATATGTATTTTGGGGGAAGGGAAAAAGCGTAACCGAAACCGATACCAAGGTCTTAATTTGTAAGCGCCATACAACATCATACAGCGCATGGGCATTAGAGCAGCATCCCATGCTGACTTGATGTATGTAGGAGTCGTCGAGTTAATCAATCATCAGAATTTTTCGATGAGGTCTCTGCTAGGTCATTGATCTTCTGGATGCTGCGGTCGACCTTGTACTTTACGGCAGATGGAGGTAGTACGATCGCTACACCGGTACCGGAAGCCACACTGGATTCCAAGACCCAACCCGTATCAGGATAGGATTTGGATGTCCTCAAATTTTCCAACAGCAGAAGTCTGTGGTGGTGCGACCCTACCACACAGTTAGACTGTATAAATTATTTTAAAAGGATAGCACAAATTTCTGATGTGTATAAATAATTAAATATGCTCTATACTTGTAGGAGATGCTTGCCTTGAGCCGCATGATAGTGGTCGTTGCTTAGCAGCCATTCCTCGCTGGCACTTCGACCCTCTAAAGAATTCATGTGAAGAATTTGTGTATGGTGGCTGCGGTGGAAATCTCAACAACTTTCAGACTCAGGAAGATTGTGAGACTGTATGCCCTGGTATGTAGTAACATTTTACTTTACCTCTCTTGAAGATATGAGTTGTATGTCACAAGCCTTTATTTTTTATTTCACCATAGTTCTGTCATCTTGTGAACGTGTACGAGAGAGGAATTTGAAAATGATGTCAACTTACAGACGAGAAATGTTCATTCCAAAGTTAGTTGTTATTCAGTACATTAAGCCAGGTTTTCATTTGTGTTACCATGATTGTTGATTGGTTCTAAACTGATTTTAACTATATCCTTGTGTCTTAGGTGCAGCCGTGTTTCAGGTGGTTGGGATCCTGTGCAGTGTTTGCCATCACTCGGTCTCTGTTGGTGTGTCACAAGGGAAGGAGAACAGCAAGCTGGAACCCTAATCCGTGGAATACCTCAGTGTTCTGCCCGAACTGGGCGCAAATTCATCGACAGTGATTCAAGTCTGTAAAACTATAGAAATAGCTAATGTATTGTATTTGTGTTATACTGTTTACCTGCAGTCTTCAACTACATGCAATCTCTAATCTTTGCAGATGTCTGTGAGCCTGGGGAAATAGTCCATGTCTGTGAACCAAATGTATGTGAAGGAAAAGTCTGTTTGGCCCATCCCAATGCTGTGTGCCGAGTAAATCCATGCGATGGTTGCAGGCCCAAGTTTTTTAACGAAACAGGAGATGCCGTAAACTGCATCGAAGGTAGGGTTACACTAATGCATTACTAAGTATAAAACTTCAAATATGAAGTATGGGTGTAAATGCGGGTGATAAAGTTTTGCTTATGAGAAGCCCCTATTTAAAGTAATGGTGTAATTCACTTCATGTTTCTACATAACAACAATATTTACTTTATATGATGGAATCCAGAAGTAAGTGAGTGATTGGCAGTGTGAACACATTTACAGTTGTAGCCTACTTTATGAACGATAAACCCCCCCCGCCACACACACACACAAAAAAGTTAATTTACTAAGAAAAAGGGCTTGGCACTAATCCAAATAAGTATATGCATTTGCACTGTCACTGTTTGGAGTCCTTAATATTCATTACTCGAATGTGTCTGACAAAATAGGCTTTTATCAGTTGATGGTCAGTGTGAAAAGTAAACTTGGGCTTCACAACTTACATTTTAATTTTCGGGTTTCTAGGTTTGTCACCGTGCCAGCAGAATGTACAGACCGTATTGAATTCGCATGCTTGGGCCATTCAGGGAAGCCAGGTTTCGTTTAGCAGCCTTGATCTCTCAATGGATGTCATACCTGAAGGATTGAACAGTTTACTTTCAAGAAGAAAAAGAGGTATCGTGGATGATGCCTTAGATTTAATGCGTCAGTTCGTGCCAAGCACTCCCTCTATTGCTTCGTCCCGCACTATTGTGCAAACCATTTTACAACCCGATTTCAACAAGCCTGGCTTATGTCCTATTCCCCAAATGCGTACCATCCTGAAAGACCTGTTGTTGTTGCGTCCCGATTCTTGTTCTGTTACCTGCTTCCTCGATTCCGATTGTAGTGGCACTCAGAAATGTTGTATGACTGGCTGCGGCATGACTTGCACTCAACCTGCAACACTCCCTTGGCTCCACAAACCAGGTCAATGTCCAACTAACCCACCAGAAGATGTGACACCGCTTGAATGCAGTGAATTCCAGAAGTGCCAATTTGACATGGATTGCCCAGATGACAGCAAGTGTTGCAGTTCTAGCTGTGGTTCAGTTTGTACTGCCCCCAATGGTAAGAAGAGCGCTACTACTTGTGCACGGTTTTTCTGTAAATGTCTTGTGGTTATCATTTTGATCCATACAAAAAGAAAAGCGTGTTAAGCCCATCCCAATGCTGTGTGCTGAGTAAATCCATATCCGTACCGCATAGTTTTTTCTAATAGCAATTTTTAACAAACTAAATCCGGGTGCTACAAAAATCTTTTGTATGCGGTAACCGCTGGTAAATGGTCATTTGGATTACTGAAATAAATGGAGTAAAGCCTGGTTATGCGACAAATTCCCCACCACATTTGTGCCAAAGAAAAACTGCCTTTACTGCACTGCAAACTAACATTTCGCTTTTTCACTTATCCTTCTTTTGCTGTGGGTTTGCTTTTGTTTCCGTCTTGTTAGCAATGTTATTCAGCAGCTGAATTTTTTACTTTTACAAAGTTAGAAATTTTGACCGTGACTTCGGTAAAAGCTTTGTTTAAAAGCTGGCAATTATGTTTATTGCCAGCTTTCAACCTTGCTTAGATGTTATTTGTTCCCAGCAACATAGTATTTTACATTTGTATTGCCTCCAATTTTTAATGCAGCTATTGTTAGTGGAACAGGATTTCTAAAAGAATGTAATTTCTTCTGAATAATTAGGTGTTAACAATTTCATTACTTTGTAATTGTTACTGTGGATGTAAAAAAAATATTACAAACAAATATTATACTTTGGTAAGAGCTTACATTTCGGAGTGGGTAATATGCATTTGGAATTATGATTGGTAACTCTTTCTTTTGCATTATTATTGAATCTCTGTGAAAACATTTAACATCGAATGATGCATTTTAACATTTAGAGAGATATACAGCGTAATCTTCTTATTTTTGTAAAACACTTGCAGCATGGGACGACATAACTGTGTTGTGTGAGAAAAAGCTTCTAAAACCTGGGAACACGGTTTAGAAGCTCCCCAGCAAGACATTCAGGCATTTCTCCGAGTACTAGGATAAAATGGTTTCTAATTTTGAGGGGGTTTGGTCAACATAATGCTTGTTGCTGAACTATTCTGGAACTTACCGTATTTGAAAAGTGATGCAAACACAACAGCACAAGTGCACTAGGTTTATTTAACCCTTTCAATATCTGTATTGACTAGTAGACTGGTAATTGTTACAGCTTCAAAAGTGTCCTTACAGATCATGTGTAAGTATTGTCAAGACTGCTGACTAAAATATTTCTATTATTGCCATTAAAAGATGAGGGCATCATTATTGGTACAATTGATAGCGAATCTCAAGCGTCGGATCGTCTTGGAGCACTTGTTGCAGCTGTGATGGATGCTACAACGTCAACGACCACATCAACTACAACACCCTCACCACCACCTACGTCAACTCTTCCTCCTCCAGTTCCTATATTCATGGGAGTTGTGCTACCACGATGCCATGCTACTGGAGCGTATGTACCAACACAGAGTGAAGGAGATGTCAGTTGGTGTTCCACTCCTGACGGGCAGCCAATTCATGAATCTCTCTCTCGGGACATGATTCAGTGCTCACCTTCTGGTAAGTGGTGATATGCCGTTTGTGTTAATTTGTGATCTGAAATTCCGAAAATAGTCACTGCCGTAGATTAAAAACCTAGGTCATGTAACCCAACTGAATAATGGAAAAGCCCATAAGTTGTGTTTAACTTAATACATTACAAAATACAAAACATGGGCCCTAGGGCTGTAAATGGGGAGAGACTGATCAAAATTGGATCCAAAATCCAATTCTGAGTAAAAAAAAAAGTGGGACACATTTTTGAAATTGAAAAAAAGTTTACTTCTCAACTTGGGGAACATGTTTTATATGCAACATCATGACTGAAATGAAAAAAAAAAGTTTAAAAAGACCCACTTTTTCATACTCATAAAGGGGTTTGGATCTAAAAAAATTGGCCTGATTTTGTAATTTAAAAAACGTAGAAATTGTTTGGACTTATAAAAATGTCAGGTTTTTTTTTTTTTGTATACCACCTGGGTCTTGGGTAAGTCCTCCTTTTTTCCAACTAAAAACATTTGATTATTGAAACCTGTCTGCTTACGTAGCTTCAGTGCCCAGCGTGCCAGATCACACCTGAATTTAACACTGAATTTTTGTTTTGCGTTACCATTGAAGATGAAAGTAAGATGAAAAAGCAAAATAGATGCACGCTCTGCATTTTCAATAACTTCAGTTAATTCAGAATTCACTGAAAGTTGTTGAATATTATTGCCCACAACTGATCTAGACCCTTGATCCTTTGGCAACTGTACCTTAGCTTAATGGAATTTTATTTCTTTTGTTACTTGTAAAGGTCAAGTGCTGCTACACAGTGACAGTAATCCTGTATGCAGAAATAGCATAAAGCCAATGGTGTGCAAAGACGAATGCATCAATGAGTATTGTCCATCACATACCAATGCCATTTGCAAAGCAGACCCTTGCAACTTTTGCTCAACCACCTTTTACAACCAGGAGGGAGAAGAAGTCCTCTGTGATGGTAAGGCCCAAAATAAAAGTTATTGCTGTAGGTAGATATGCTGTTTCGTTCCTATTTGACCCTTCCTTTTTTTTTTGTCAGACAAGTGTACGCAACCATTGGCTGTTGGCATTTGCAGAGCCAGTTTCCCTCGTTGGCATTTCAACCAAACTTCTGGGCAATGTGAGGAATTCATCTTTGGTGGTTGTCGTGGCAATGACAATAACTTTGAAACATACGAGACTTGTTCACAGGAATGTCAGGCACCACGTGAGTATATTTTATATTTTGTAGTTAAATAATACGTGCAGATTTACGTTACCCTATTTAGTTCTATGATAAAGATGAAGGGGAAAAAAAGTGCTGAAAACTTAGCACTACTGTGCTAGTAAGAAAATTAAATGTCAAATATACCTGGTAATATTTTGTTTTTTACTATCTGCAAAATACTAACCTTCAGTACTATGTGCTAAAATATCATATTTTTTGCTTTTCAATGCTCAAACTAAATTAATTTAATTCTGTCCCATTATTAATAAATAATTATTAAAATGCTCTAGCTTCCGGCTGGGGGGGGGGGGGGCGGTGCCGTATTATATTAGAAGTGCTACCATATTCGATGTGAGTGCGGTGGAGTGAACACTGTGTCAATTCGTGCTTTCTGTCGCCTTTTCGCAATGCTCTTCAAAGATTAAACTTCGCACATCCCAAAAGTTATCTTTTCAAGCAACTTCCCGGAGTGCTCACTCTGTTAATTACTTGACGTTTTCATTCCTGCTGCGATGAAGATTTAAATTCTTCTTCGACAGCGTTAAGCCCGTACGCTGTTCTCGTAACGATCGATCTGCGATCGAATAAACTTTTTATTGCTCGTATCGCTCCGACCTAGTTCACAACTGTGCAGCAGTTATGCCTTCGATTAACTACACCTATATTCAAAATAATTCCTACCGTGGTCTAATCCTGTATCGATACTCAATGGAAAATGCGAGTTGATCTCGTCCCCGAAGTTTTTTCAAGTGGATCAAAAATACGACGATGGACAGCCATCCGACAAAGCGTTTACTGGAAGGAATGTTCGATCCCGAGATTCGTGTACCTGGGTTTGTCATCTCAGAAATTCATCGAAGGGCGTGTTAATACCCCAGTGGAAGTTTTGGAAGCCCCTTTACACCTTACCGTAACTTTTCTTCATCTGAATTTTTACGATCTATGATACTTTTAAATATTTAGGCTTCCCTTCCTCTACGGAACCGCAGTGCATTTAAGAAAACGAGTCTCTACCCAGTAATTTACCATCTTAGTTCGATTTGTACGACTAAGAATGACTTAAGAATAACTTGTAAGAATGACTTGTTTACCAAATTTTATGCTTTTAGCTCGATGTGCTTGATTTTGTTGCTTAACAATGTACTATTTATGATTCCAGAATTCTAAACTTACAATGGTGTTAAAAATAAATTCCAACACTGAAATTTCTTTCATAATGATTGGATGATTTACAGTAAATATTAGCTCAGAAATAAAATACTTTCAAGGGTTTCAACTATGTACCACTTTTCATTCCAATCTGACCTTTCGTTTGGGCTCCACACCCAGACTACAGAAGTGCAACCAACCAATATTTTGCATTTTGTTGCCCGTTATAGCCTACGCTACGCTCACTTTGCTCCGCCAATAATCTAAATAAGCTTCTTGTGGTGGCCTGAGGCTTGACCACAAGCCTCCATCTTTTTTTTTTCTTTTTTCAGTCATTGCAGCCTGTCAAAAATTTGTAATTCGGTAGTGTTAGTTTGATTTTGAAGTTGAGCGTGATTTCGTGTGTTGGAATTTTTCGAACAATCAAAGTACGATGGTTCGTTTTTTCAACTAGCGAATGAATGCCACTATCGTAGCTGGATACCTCTCTGACAAGTTAAAGAAATGGTATTGTAACACTTACGTACTAGCACCGGGTTGGCTGACATTCCTCCAACGGGACAAAGTTAACACATAGTACTGACGGTTAGTATTTTGCAGATAATAAGAAATGTTAATTTTAACACTGCTTAATTAGTTTTTGCTATCCTAAAATACTTACCTTGAGTAGAAGCCTCCCGCCTCCCCACTTTCCTGAATCTGGTGGTTCTTAAAGCGATATAAGGAGTATGGCAGCACTTCAAATATTATACAGGAGATGAAAGCGGCGCCCCTAGCAGGAAGCTAGAGAATTATAATCATTATTTATTAATAATGGGACAAAATGAATTTAGTTTGAGCACTGAAAATCATAAACTAAGCGAGTTAGCACATAGTACTGAATGTAAGTATTTTGGGATAGTAAAAACTAAATTTAAGCTGTGTTAAAATTAACGTTTTTGCTACTTAACTTTCACAAAGTTTTGCGACAATTTTGAAAAAAATACAGTATCGCGTCACATACTGCCATAAAAAAATGAAAATGAACCTGTGTTAGTATTGATGAAGGTTAACATACTAGCAATTTGCAAATGTTAAATTTTCAAACATCTGCATCACTTTTAACATAGGCGTCTTTCTTTTATTACTTAAGTCTTGAAACACATAGTGGATCCTACAATTTCTGTGATTTTGTTGTGAAATCAGTAAGTTTTGAGCAGATAATTTCAGCAAAGGCCTTTCGTAGGTTGGCTATTGTGGATCGCTGCTTCATTCCGGAAGTGTACAAACTAAGGCATGGGCCTTAAAAGTCTTTGTTCGTCCTATCGTTGAGTATACCAGTCCGGCGTTGTCCAACGAAAATTCACAAAACGGCTGTCCGGTTTGCGGGACTTTTCTTACTGCGAAAGGTTGGTTCGGACCGGGCTACAACCCTTGAATTTCGTCGATTCGTTGCGGACTTAATCCTCACATTTAAGATTTTGCATGGTTTCCTGGCTGTTGACCTCCCATTTTTCGATCCCAGTCCTTGTGCGATCACTTGTGGACATTCTTTTAAACTTGCTTCACAGGCGTCCTGTCATATTCACCTGGTTCCCGGATGTGTGAACATGATGAATTGTTCGAATCAACAGCCGATGATGATATTAACATGTGGGTTTAATAAGATCATGGGGCATTACATCTCTGAGCCAGCACACACGTGCTAAGGCTCCTTGCTTCGACTCCTTAGCAACCAAAGATTAGCCTTAGGAGCTTCATAGAGAGACGCATCCATGCTGAGGCCAATGCAGGAGAGGCCAGGTTAGTGTCATGGCAACAGCCTTGGGGAAGGCAACCATGACAGTCCACCGAGAAAATGTCTTTTGTACAAGGGTTATCCGCGCATAGAATGCCTTGCCGCGTGAGGTTGTTGAGGCGAGTTTAGTTGACCGATTTACATTTTTATTAAATAAAATTTGTCTTAGGAGAATTTTAAAGCGGCCAGAATTGGTTTCTCCACTCGTCCCTTAACTCTTTTCTGTTTTATACTTCCCTTCCCTTTTATGGACTGGTGTTAGTGGGTTCCCCCTTCCAGCTCCAAACCCTTAATGTGGTTAAACTTTTATTTATATTTATTTATTTATTTATTTATAATTGCCTGGGAACCGGAATGTTGTAAAACGTATTGGAGTACGTAAAACATATTTCTTATTAACAATAACCTGAAGTCAGTTGGT